>JANAVB010009999.1:11833373-11965873 GCA_029216955.1 Iris pallida
TTATAGTTAGAACCTAATGCTAATATATGAGCAGTTATGATAATTAGATTTGTACATGGAAAGCTTTGTCTAGTGGTTCATTAGGAGAGTAGGGAATCTAGTCAAGCTCCCGTACATTTTTGAGTATTGAGATTCACATGTTGGAGAGAAGATGGAAGAGCAGTTGTATGATAGTGAGCAAGGGTTTCTAAAAATATCACAAATCTTTCTAATTATATTTTTTATTAGACCAAATCTTATTAATATTTTCTATCATATTATAGTAGTCATCTAAAACAATTAATTAATTAGTTGTAAAATAATTCCTTTAGGTTCCTTGGGCTCTTCATACTTGGACGTGGGACCAGATCATTCTCATCAGATTCCAGATCCAGGCAAGTGTACATTGCCATTCTTGTACTTCAGTTACCATATTTAAGTCTTAAATATTTATTTTGTTATGTTAATGTATCATCTAATTAGGGTCGTGTTTGGTACTTCGCGTCTGAATCACATTCGGTTGCCGATGGGCGTTAGCCCATCGGGTATCGATATTAGACACTTATATTACGTTTTCACGACGAAATCGTTGCGGCTATATTATGTCACGTCCCGCTCCGTAGGAGCGATCGTCCTCACTAAAGCGTGATGCCGCACGAGCCTAAATTGCGCTCGTGCAAGGCGGGTTCCATAACGGCCGATTCCAGCGGCTGCGACGGGGTCGTCGCACAGAAGTCCCATGCAGAGACATTGAACATGCAGCAAAAATTTAGAACAAACACATGTTATTCAACAGAAAGCTCTTTATTGATATTGAAACAACGGTTACATTGGGGGCGCAAGGCCAAGATTACAAACACTCAAGCTCACTCTTCTCACTTTACAAGTCACTCTGCTCTCTCTCATCTCTCGATACAAGTCTTGACTCCAGCGGATGCTTTGGAAGGCGACATCCATACATTATGTCCCGTATAAGTCCTTTATCCATGCGGCTGTATGCTTCGAATCGCCAAGGAACTCCGTGCCTCGATGCATCCAAGCGAGCTTCACGCTACGAGCTTCTACCTGTGCCTGCACATGTAAACTAAGTGGGTGTCAGTACTCAACTGTACTGGTGGAATGAGCTCCTCGCCCATCCATACAAAACCAATACGTTAATTTACTTTGTGCAACATAGTCCCTTCTTATTAATTGTCTTTCTAGTCTTGCCTTAGGATCAGTTTTATGACCGACGCCTTGCCTATTTTGTGTCTTTAGACCATCTCGTGCTTGGATGACAACGTTAACTCATACCTTGCCTCAAGACCCTTTTCGCGCCAACAACGTTAACCTATCAAGTCGTGTTTGCCTTTCGGCATAAAATTAGAGACGCAACTACGCGATAAGACTCCATTCCCATGTGACCGTGCTACAAACCCTTGCCGAGGCCGTGCCTCGCAACTCAAATGAGACTCAATCATATCGCCGCCTCGTGGCCCTTCACTACTAAATCATCCACTGACATATCCAACTTGTGAACTAAGTGTCACTCGACCAACTTTGCCATGCGGCATTTTCTGACTTAAACTCAAGACAACTCAACCAACTTATGCAGCTTATATGCCAACAACTCAAGACTCGACACCACATCTCGTGCTGAAGCACGTCGCCTATGTTGTAGCCATTCTTAGGCCCAAACATTGTGTTCTAACCGCACACACATTCAACTAAACTCAATCCAAAGGCACACATGCGGATTGTCGCCCGTGCCGACCCATCTATATGAATTGGTCACTAACATCACAAGCTATCCTGGACTATAGCCTTGCCATTCGGCGACCCTTTTAACGCAAGTAGCTAGCCCCGCTGAAAGTTCTCGAATGACCCGAGCGGTTCGTCCAGCTACGGCTATACCTGTTTCCCTCCGGAACGACGCGGTCCCATGGCGCCCAGGGTTGCCGTTCGTGGAAACTCCTCCTTGTCGACAAGTTGTCTAATGACCATGCAAGACTCGACATAAACTGACGTCTCACACAGTCATTCCTCTTCCAATGTTACCATCTCTTTCAAAACCAATATCAAACCTTCTTTCATTTGAGACCCCTCGACGACCCACGGTCACGAGCATTCTTTCTACAATTTGAGACCCCTCGACGACCCACGGTCGCGAGCATTCTTTCCATGTTACCATATCATTTCATTCAACTCAATGTCTATTCAATAGTCCTTTCTCCAAAACTCATTCAATCAACCGTGGTTCATGCCCTAAACACTAAGTTCGTGCATCGTGCCTCAAACCGACTTCCGATAGCCTATCATAACTTGCCTGACTTAAACACACAACGACTCGACGAGCAAAGGCTACGTCAAGCCTCGCATAGTGAAAACGTGCCGTGCATGCGTTCGACTTCTAAACGACCAAGACATTTGGGTGCCTAGACTTATATCATAAGCTGTGCGACACAACTTAACTCATGGGACAAGCCAAGGCTATGCCAAGCCTTGGACGATAGGACCGTGCATGCTTTATGAAGCATTTATGCGGGCGACGCCTATGACTTAGGCTACGTTCATGACTTCGCCTACTCAACCAACTTTCCTTCTCCCAAGCCACGGGACGAAGGACTGAGTGTCATTTTCAAAGCACGCCGTGCACCAACTCTAAGACGATCGTTGGACCTTTCCAAATTCTAACTCATTCGACCCGTCGGGATTATTCCCTTATCTATGTTGATTCGTCTCTTTTATTATCTAGCCTACTTGTGCAAGTTGAAAATATGTGATTTATTATGTGAAGGCAAAGATGAGGCAAGTTCACCGAAACTACCCCACCTGAGCGAGCGGTCGCCTCGACCGAGCAATGTCTTCGAGTAGCCGTTGTAAGGCTAAGTCCGAACGTCGTCGGCGTTCCGATTTCCTCTGATTGACTGAGCGGGATGGGGCACTACATCATACACCACTCAGAAAAAGTTTCGTCCTCGAAACTAACTGAGTACTTACTCATCGACTTATCACTTATTCAACATTCACGGACTCTCGCACACACTTCTCCTATGCGTTCCCTCAAATCCGAGCCACGCTCGTGCTACCCACAATTTTTTCTTCAAAACTTACAATCTCAAAATTCTTGACACTTTCTTGTTCCTTAAGTCTCACTTGAATTTAACGTATCACTTGGTTGGATCGTGCATATATTCCAGGCGTCCCCAAAATACATGCATTCCAGCCAAGCCTTGTGATAGCAAATTCTACCATCACCACTCGAGTCAGATCGTGCACATATTTAGGCGTCCTTAATATACGTGTATGTCAACCGAGCCTCGTGAGTGGTGCCTCCACAGTTCATATCGCTCTGCACCGGAACGTCTGCCTAACCGCTAGGCTATGTCTTTTAGGCTAAAGTTAATTGTCAGTATTGGAATTACCGTTCCCAAACAACGATATCAACACTGACCCCATCCTAAGGTCAAACCAAGTTGACAGTACAGGGTTTTCTATCCAAGCTCGCATCACTCTGATTTCTAAACATCGAGCATAGATTGCCTACGCACATCCCAACATTTCGTCGCACGGGGTCCGAGTCGTTCAGCAAAGCCATCCTACGATAAATCACATTCAACCAATCCCTTGACATATCAATATCACTTCGTTCATCAAGCTATTTCGCATAGTCTATTTCTTCGAACACGTTCGACATAATACGCCTATCAATCCTTCTCAAGTCAAACATTTTATACTCCCTAAGTCATTCATCCCAATTCACGTAATTCGATCATAAGATCGTCTAGCTTAACAATACGTTGTGCCCTGATCTCACGCGAGTCAGATTATCCACGGTGGGCATGAATCACCATGCACGCTCCCGCGGGATAATTATCCTCATCGGGACGTAACTCTTGTTTTGCGTCTAGACAAATTCATTTTCGATGCGTGGATTGGACCTACTCAATCCTCAAGTTTATTTCATTCATCAATCGCAAGTCCTAACATCTTCACATTTTTCTTCGTATCAAACCGACAAGTCGAGACAATCAACGTTGCCGCGTCCTGATTTTTCGAGTTCGATCATTCCTGCGACATGAATCACCATGTCAATGCTCACGCGGAATGATCGCCCCAAATCCGATGCAACGCATGTGCGAGGCTAGAGTTGTGCTCGTGCAAGACAAGAATGTCAACGCTGTGGTTATCCGCGTAACCCTCAAGACACAATCATTTTCATCCAACATTCATCTCAATCAAAATCCTAAGTATTGTATCCAACCGAACAATAACACTTGCACGATCATCATTTGCCGAGTCAGAGTACCCTCGAGTTATCGCATATCGATCTTTGATACGCCTCAATACAATCGACGATATGCGTAACCTGACGATCTTCCTTTGCAACAAGTTCTGAGTCGTGCGAATAATGCTATCGTCCAACTGGATAGTCTCCTCGACATTCAAATCACTTTCGATCATTATCCCTCGATTCATTCATAACATCAATTTTCTCAAACCAATTTCAAGTATTGTTCATCCGTATATCTTAAATCATCGACCCACGTATTTCCATAATTCGTATCAATACTTTGCTAACTCAAAATATCGAGCAACATTCAATCCAATTCTTAGAGTCATTACGTAACTTCAAAAACTCAAACTTTTCATACACGCTATCTTCCCATTGTGCTAACTTTGCGTACACGATCCCTATCAATTTCCTCGATCAAGTCATCCATTCGCTACACCTTAACTTTTTCTCGATTCGATTTTACCTACTCAATCATTTTTGTATTTCATACTTCGTACAATCCTCAATCCCGTGCACGTTCCGTGCGCGTCAATTTCTAAGTTGTTCGAATTGACCCATCAAAATCTTCAAGACTACATCTTGTTCAACGACACTCAATCTAAGGCTTTGCATAATGCGATGCTTACTAATAGACTCACCGACACCCCGCATCCTCAATCGATCGATCGACATTCCTGAGACTATCGTATACACCACTCAGGAATGAAGTCATTCAACAAATCCTCAAAACTATCATTCGAATCAAAATCGACTTCTTCGAATCCCGTTCGAACCATTCCTCTAATTCCAAGCACGCTCATCTATATCGCACCGATGTTATCGTCGCTCGATAGCACCCTTATCGATAGTCATCTCATTTACTCAATTGAGTCTAACTCATTCTTGCTCAACACTATTTAATTCTAGCACTCGACTTTTCTAAGGTCGACAAAACTTTGGTGTATATGCCCATCCCGACTTAGCCAACCGTGCTTACGCGAACCATCTTTTTGTTTTGACAAAAACTGTTCTCCTACATTTTGCAAATTATTTAGACTTATTGTATGGACATCCCGTGGGACATTTGAGAGAGAGCACACTAATGATAACAATTTACGGAAGCAACAGAGTTTTGCAAAAACATCGAAGTTAAAGAATTCAATCGATAGTCCAAGGACGTAAAGCCGTGCTCTGATACCATTATGTCACGCCCCGCTCCTTTAAGAGCGATCGTCCTCGCTAAGGCGTGATGCCGTACGAGCCTAGATTGCGCTCGTGCAAGGTAGGCTCCATAACGGTCGATTCCAGCTGCTGCGACGGGGTCGTCGCACAGAAGTCCCATGTAGAGACATTGAACATGCAGCGAAAATTTAGAACAAACACAAGTTATTCAACGGAAAGCTCTTTATTGATATTGAAACAACGGTTACATTGGGGGCACAAGGCCAAGATTACAAACACTCAAGCTCACTCTTCTCACTTTACAAGTCACTCTGCTCTCTTTCATCTCTCGATACAAGTCTTGAATACAGCGGATGCTTTGGAAGGCGACGTCCATACATTATGTCCCGTATAAGTCCTTTATCCATGCGGCCGCACGCTTTGAATCGCCAAGGAACTCCGTGCCTCGACGCATCCAAGCGAGCTCCGCGCCACGAGCTTCTACCTGTGCCTGCACATGTAAACTAAGTGGGTGTCAGTACTCAACTGCACTGGTGGAATGATCTCCTTGCCCACCCATACAAAACCAACACGTTAATTTACTTTGTGCAACATAGTCCCTTCTTATCAATTGTCTTTCTAGTCTTGCCTTAGGATCAGTTTTATGACCGACGCCTTGCCTATTTTGTGTCTTTAGACTATCTCGTGCTTGGATGACAACGTTAACTCATACCTTTCCTCAAGACCCTTCTCGTGCCAACAACGTTAACCTATCAAGTCATGCTTGCCTTTCGGCATAAAATCAGAGACGCAACTACATAATAAGACTCTATTCCCGTGTGACCGTGTTACAAACCCTTGCCGAGGCCGTGCCTCGCAACTCAAATGAAACTCAATCATATCGCCGCCTCGCGGCCCTTTGCTACTAAATCATCCACTGACCTATCCAACTTGTGAACTAAGTGTCACTCGACCAACTTTGCCTTGCGGCATTTCCTAACTTAAACTCAAGACAACTCAACCAACTTATGCAGCTTATATGCCAACAACTCAAGACTCGACGCCACATCTCCTGCTGAAGCACGTCGCCTATGTTGTAGCCATTCTTAGGCCCAAACATTGTGTTCTAACCGCACACACATTCAACTAAACTCAATCCAAAGGCACACACGCGGATTGCCGTCCGTGCCGACCCATCTATATGAATTGGTCACTAACATCACAAGCTATCCTGGACTATAGCCTTGCCATTCGGCGACCCTTTCAACGCAAGTAGCTAGCCCCGCTGAAAGTTTCCGAATGACCCGAGCGGTTCGTCCAGCTATGGCTATACCTGTTTTCCTCCGGAACGACGCGGTCCCATGGCGCCCAGGGTTGCCGTTCGTAGAAACTCCTCCTTGTCGACAAGTTATCCAATGACCATGTAAGACTCGACACAAACTGACGTCTCACACAGTCATTCCTCTTCCAATGTTACCATCTCTTTCAAAGCCAATATCAAATCTTCTTTCATTTGAGACCCCTCGACGACCTACGGTCGCGAGCATTCTTTCTATCATTTGAGATCCCTCGACGATCCACGGTCGCGAGCATTCTTTCCATGTTACCATATCATTTCATTCAACTTAATGCCTATTCAATAGTCCTTTCTCCAAAACTCATTCAATCAACCGTGGTTCATGCCCTAAACACTAAGTCCGTGCATCGTGACTCAAACCGACTTCCGATAGTCTATCATAACTTGTCTGACTTAAACGTACAACGACTCGACGAGCAAAGGCTGCGTCAAGCCTCGCATAACGGAAACGTGCCGCGCATGCGTTCGACTTCTGAACGACCACGACATTTAGGTGCCTAGACTTATATCATAAGCCGTGCGACACAACTTAACTCATGGGGCAAGCCAAGGCTATGCCAAGCCTTGGACGATAGGACCGTGCATGCTTTATGAAGCATTTATGCGGGCGACGCCTATGACTTAGGCTACGTTCATGACTTCGCCTACTCAACCAACTTTCCTTCTCCCAAGCCACGGGACGAAGGACTGAGTGTCATTTTCAAAGCACGCCGTGCACCAACTCTAAGACGATCGTTGGACCTTTCCAAATTCTAACTCATTCGACCCGTCGGGATTATTCCCTTATCTATGTTGATTCGTCTATTTTATTATCAAGCCTACTTGTGCAAGTTAAAAACATGCGATTTATTATGTAAAGGCAAAGATGAGGTAAGTTCAGCGAAACTACCCCACCTGAGCGAGCGGTCGCCTCGACCAAGCAATGTCTTCGAGTAGCCGTTGCAAGGCTAAGTTCGAACGTCGTCGGCGTTCCAATTTCCTCCGATTGACTGAGCGGGACGGGGCACTACATATTAGACCCTAGGACATATTCATGTGATACTATATACTAACAGATTCTCATACTTGATTACATCTTGCTATACGGAAGTCCGTGTTTGATTCTAGGACGATGACTTGAGATTTTACACTGTATTACTATTATGACTCGATGTCCTAAGTCTAATTAGAGGTCTGGCTGAGCGTCTCATGGATACGATTCGTAAGGTCCCATGGGAGGGAAGAACATACATCGTGCACTTGGACTACTTTTTTATATAGTACGTTGTTGTCTCATTACCAAAGCTTCAGGGTTTTCATAGTTTGTCACAGCTTCCTTACCGGAACTGTGGGGTATTTTATAGTTTACTGGAGTACCTATCAGGTCTTCAGGGTACATCGTAACAGCTCGCATATTCGAGTGATGTTCTCAAATTGCATATTCATTTTAGCTGGTTATGTTAGATTCGCCCACTTTATCAGTCATACTTTACTTTATCTATTCATTCATTACTGTCGTACATTTGGCCTATATATTATGTACCTTATTGTGTCCCGCTGAGGACCTAGTTTTCTTTCTAGATTTAGATGAAGAGGACTACCCGGAGATCTATGGGTCCGAGATTGATACATGAGCGGGACCAGTTTCAGAGGACGAGGTTTTCCCAGCAGAGTAGCTGGACTAGTGGTAGATATAGGTCTCAAAAATGAAAGTCACGCTGAGTTGATCAGAACAAGTTACGCAGAGTGATCCAAGAAGCAGCACAAAAGATACGCTAAGTTCTGCCTGGCCATCTCCTTTAGAAGTCACGCAGAGACAGCTCAGCCATACGTCAGAATCATAATGACTGACAACACAACAGTCGAGAAACGTCTCCTCGTATGCCACGTATGCACAGAATTCGAGAGATCATCGCCGTCTTTTGCGTGATTTTCGAAATCTTCCTTAGCAAGACTCACTCTTCACCAAGTTGGCGTGACTTTGGGTCTTATCTTCATTTAATACGGCTGACAATATAATCAATGTCAGAGATTTTGTGTCAGACGAAGCGTGCCAAATCAAGACAGCTGGCGGTTTGCGTGGATTCTGAACCTTCTCCTTCCTCAAGTTTGCGTGGATTTTTTGAGTTATTCTTCTCAAAGCCTGCGTGAATTCTGAAGTATTCTTCTTCAAAGCTTGCGTGGATTTCGCCTTCAACGAGTCTGCATCAACGAAACTGCGTGGATTTTTTGCCTTCAGCAAGGCAGCGTGGATTTCATTTCAACTGGAGTATGTGGCAGCCATGCCACCGATCTCTCTCTCGCGTGCCCAGTAACTTACACACGACTCATGCACTAATGCCATGTGTCCAACAGTTACGAGCCACGTCCAGTAACTACTCACTAACCCTGCGTGTATTTAGAGTCTGCGTGACTTTTCAAATGCACTAGTGGTGAGGTAGTTATCTTTTCAGTTACTGTTTTGACTCTATAAATAGAGTTCTTTTTTTTATTCATTGTACAGATACATTGATATCTACTGTCAAGATTTTGAGAGCTTTTCTTCTTCGCATAGTCCAAGGGATAAAGCGATCGTCTTCTAGATCGGATTCCTACAGTTGTAATTTTCCCAGATACACAACAAATAAAGAGAATTTCTTTATGGAAAACAAATTGGCGACTCTGCTGGGGAAAACCATCTCCTCTTTTGAGATGGTAACAACTCAATGCGACACTTCGTCTATCGACTCGACGAAGAAGGTGATGACGATCAAATTCGATCAACTCGCCTATGAAGAAATGCAGCGGGCTAAGGGTGGCAAGCCCATTCCAGCCTCCATTATCACTGCCAAGTCAAAGGGACACTCTGTCTATGTCCCTAAGAATCAGTTGGCAGTCAATGGTGAAGTCTCTGCCATAGTGTCTACTCCTAACACTGGCAAGAACTCCACTGTAAGCACGCACACTCTTGTGCGCTCGAAGATGACAGTAACTAAAAGTCACGTTGACAATACTGGCTCCTTAGCCGAATCTGTTCCAGCGTGCAAATCCAATTCTAAAAGTCACGCTGACAGTACTGGCTCTTTAGCCGAATCTGTTCCAGTGTGCAAATTCAATTCTAAAAGTCACGCTGACAGTACTGGCTCTTTAGCCAAATCTGTTCCAGTATGCAAATTCAACTCTAAAAGTCATGCTGATAGTACTGGCTCCTTAGCCAAATCTATTCCAGTGTGCAATCCCACATTCAAAAGTCACGCTGACAGTATTGGCTCCTTAGCCAAATCTGTTCCAGCGTGTAATTCTAAAATCAAAAGTCACGCTAACAGCTCGGGTTCTTTAACCAAGTCTGTTTCAGCGTGTATTTCATCAGAGAAGAATAACTCCTTAGTTATCTCTTCTTCTTCACCGAGTTCTACTAGAACTGGGGGTGGTTTTCCACACAAAGTCCCTTCGAAAAGGAACAACTCTTTAGTTGTTTCTTCTGCTCCTGTAGTTTTTACTCCAGGAACAGCTTTGACTGATACTTTTGTTAGTCAAAGGAAAGGAGATGGTCTTTTGACTACTCTTCCTTCTGGACATTCTATGTCTCAACATCTGAATGAGTCTAAGAAGAAACATTCCTTAATGTCTTCTTCTTTGATTTCTTCAAATTGGGCACAGAATCTGTCCATTAAAGAGGCTCTGTTACCAACTCCTAATCAAGGGAGTGGTTTAACTCTTCCTTCTCTGCAAATATCCAGATCAATGGAAGGAAAACTCCATGTTTCCAAAATTAATATGTTACCTTCCACTGATTTAAGAACAAAACTCAGCACTTCTGGTGTTAAGAAACCATACCAATTGGATATGAAGATAAAAGATCCAGATGCAGAGTATGCAAGAAATTATGTGGCTCACATTAATCACTCTTTGTATAATCAAGAGCCATCAAGACCCAAGAACAGGAAGTATATTCCTCAATCTTCACAAACAGATTTACGGGAATATCTTCAACAGAAGAGAATGAGTAATTCTATATCAAAGGAACATGCTGAATATTGTTTTCCATAAAGAAATTCTCTTTATTTGTTGTGTATCTGGGAAAATTACAACTGTAGGAATCCGATCTAGAAGACGATCGCTTTATCCCTTGGACTATGCGAAGAAGAAAAGCTCTCAAAATTTTGACAGTAGATATCAATGTATCTGTACAATGAATAAAAAAAGAACTCTATTTATAGAGTCAAAACAGTAACTGAAAAGATAACTACCTCACCACTAGTGCATTTGAAAAGTCACGCAGACTCTAAATACACGCAGGATTAGTGAGTAGTTACTGGACGTGGCCCGTAACTGTTGGACACATGGCATTAGTGCATGAGTCGTGTGCAAGTTACTGGGCACGCGAGAGAGAGATCGGTGGCATGGCTGCCACGTACTCCAGTTGAAATAAAATCCACGCTGTCTTGCTGAAGGCAAAAAATCTACGCAGTTTCGTTGACGCAGACTCGTTGAAGGCGAAATCCATGCAAGCTTTGAAGAAGAATACTTCAGAATTCACGCAGGCTTTGAGAAGAATAACTCAAAAAATCCACGCAAACTTGAGGAAGGAGAAGGTTCAGAATCCATGCAAACCGCCAGCTGTCTTGATTTGGCACGCTTCGTCTGACACAAAATCTCTGACATTGATTATATTGTCAGCCGCATTAAATGAAGATAAGACCCAAAGTCACGCCAACTTGGTGAAGAGTGAGTCTTGCTAAGGAAGATTTCAAAAATCACGTAAAAGACGGCGATGATCTCTCGAATTCTGTGCATACGTGGCATACGAGAAGACGTTTCTCGACTGTTGTGTTGTCAGTCATTATGATTCTGACGTATGGCTGAGCTGTCTCTGCGTGACTTCTAAAGGAGATGGCCAGGCAGAACTTAGCGTATCTTTTGTGCTGCTTCTTGGATCACTCTGCGTGACTTGTTCTGATCAACTCAGCGTGACTTTTATTTTTGAGACCTACAAAACCCCCTTCAAAGTTTTCGAAAAATGATAAAATATTTTCGAAATACTTTGAAATAGAGATGATGAAATGAGTTAAAGTCACGCTGAGATGGCTCCAAAGAGATATTTATCCCTAAATGATTGGACTGTTGGGATTCTGTGCAGTTAGGATCCCGTATCAAGCTCCTAAATCGAGACGAATCATGATGGGCCGTTTAGAATGAACCTATAAATAAGCCATAGATTACTTCTCTCCTTCTTTACTTGCTTTTGAAAGTGAGAACCCTCAGAAGAGAACTCCATCTTCGTCGACGAATTCCTTCTTCCCCGACTTCCTTTTCTCCTTTCTCAGTCGAAATGGCTCCCAAGAAAGCTGATGCTCAGGCCAAGGGGAAAGCCCCTGCAACTTCTTCGCGTGCCACTACTGACAAACTTCCTTGACAGGAAATTCCGCAAGCTCCTATGCATCGTAAGTGATGGAAGAACATGATCTGTTGAAGATGAGTTTGATGAAGATGAACTCCACATAGAACTTTTTAGGGTCTTTAAAATAATAAACTTCAGAAATATATCCCCCCTTCTTAGGGCAAAGGATATTAATAAAGTATGCCTCCCTCTTTAGGGTCGGCCATACTTCACATCTTCGTGTTTACGAAGCTCTGTGTTCCACGCAAAGGAGCATGACTCTCATGATTCTGCGTGACTTTTTATGTTGGCAGAAATGTCCATGTTGAAATAGTTACGCAGCTTTCAAGATGACGCTGCATGATTTTTCACATGTTGACAGAGATATCAATGTTGAATTATTCACGCAGACTTCTGAGAGTCATCTTCTGGATAGATTTAGTCTTCATCCTAATCTGTCTGGCCTTTGCGTGAATAACTCACTCAGTATGTTATGGTAGTATATCCATATAGAGTCTATATCTGATTTTGTCTTCTACCATTTCTTGTAGTGAACATCCGAAGCGAAGAAGCAGATTTTGAAGGGTGCTTGAGTATCTCATTTAAGCATGATTTATCTCATGTAACATTCCCTCAATTTGATCTTCCTGAAGCAAGACTATCATTGTTGGCCAACCAAGACCACACAACCTTACTCTGCTTGATGAATGGACAACCTTTTCAGAGTCTGGATCTGGTATCCCACAAGAAACCAGCATTCTTATTCGGAGATGCTATAGCACAAAAATCTCAGCCGAAGGGCATCAGGGAAAAGGTGTGTTTCTGCTTTGAGGGGGATGCGAAACAACCTATGTACTGGCCAAAGGTTTCCCGGGGTTTATCAATCATGAGACTTATGCATGCCAGCTATCCGAGAAAGATGTCCTGGTATTTGATAGAATATCAGCAGGCGAAGGCAAGCCGTATTATTTACAGGAAGGAGGGATTTTTCAGTGCCCCGGAGGATCATGTATCAGTATTTCGGGGTTTGAAGCCTGGATGCATACCACCTGAAGACTCAGCCATATTGATGCCATTCAGGATGCCCATTTTCATAAATGAATTCATGTCTAACAAGAATGCATTCTATCCCACTGACTCGACACCGAGGATGAACGGCCTGATGAATCAAGAGAATGTGAGATGGAAGACTTTGGTCAACTGGGCTTTGGAGAATTTCGCGACTGAGCTGAAGAAGATAAATCTCTATGATGCCGTCGTCAATTCATCCTATGGTTTCAAGCCTAACCCCTTCCTATTCTTAGCTTTGGTTGAGAGATATAATCACAGGACAGGGACCTTTATGACTCCGAAAGGAGAGATGGGCTTCGTCCTTCATGAGATGGAATACATCTCACACCTGCCTTCAGGCTCGCTGCCGTATGAGGAATATGTTCCTACAACAGAGGAACTGAACTTTCTGTCAGAGAAGAACCCAGAGATGGTCCATCTATTTGAAGAGATGATGTGCCATTTTGGCACATGTACTCTATATTACAAGGGTTCCAAGGATGAAGCTGGCAACCACATTCAGAAGTGGATGTCCTACCTTTTCATGAACCGTGAGAAGGATGAAAAGAAAATAAATGAGAAGAGGTGGTATCGGATCAGCAACTTCAAACCTCTTTCTGAAAGTGAAATCACTCATTTGCTGGAGAAATATGATTGCAAAGATTTCACGATTACTGAAGACTGGTACGAGTTCAAAGCCGGAACCACTTTCAGCTCTTATGTTAGACAGAGCGGAAAGAGCCTGTCAAGGAATGGTCATCTGGCCGGATTCCTATCCCTGTGGTTAAGAAGATTCATCATTCCTGGCTCCAGCTCTTTGGACAGGATACACAGAGGTGTTATCTTTGCAGCAGTGCGCCTCGTGTATGGTTACAAGCTGGATTTGTTATCGGCGATGACCTGTAGGCTAAATGCAGGTCTCCGGAATTTTGTCACAAATATGTTGTCTGCTCAGAGGATGATGACTGAAGAATTCCCAAGAATAGAGATGCCCTTCACGTATCTTTATGGTTGGCTTCTCCTTCATCATGATGGTCTGATACCTCCAGGGGCAGGAGAAAGTAGCAGTCTTTTTCTGGAGAGGTACTCTGGAGAGACGTTCTGGAAGGTTCATACCCTCCCAGAATGTAGAAATGTTTTGAATAGGGCGTCACATTGGTTGATCCAATGTGTCCCTCCACCATCGGGCTATGAGAGTATGCCCTTAAATATGATGGACGGAGATATGGGAAACCGACTAGATGATGTAGCCTTCCAATGGTTACAGAGGATCCGGCCTTCTCATCTAGTATATCGTCACGAAGAAATGGCATATCTGGAACCATATTTACCAAGCAGATTTGCCAGACAATTTGGGTATGACCAACTCCATGTTGGGAATGCCACTACTTATTTATCTGCTCGCGGAGGACTCATTGATGGAGCTCGAGCTTGGAGATATTTTGTAGCTAGAGATACAAAAGTCGTATTCTCTATGCCTAATCCTTTATCTAGCTCGGGGCCAAAGATGCTTTATACGTATGCACGTTTCTATGTATCGTCGAGCACTTTCAGACCGAGTTTCAATCTGAAGACCTTTGTTGCAGAGGATGATCCAGCTCCATCGAAGAGGTCAAAGAAGAAAATTGTTATTCAGCACTTTCCCTCAGAACCCGAAGATGAGACAACAGAAGTTGAGTCTCCCTATGAATTATTCCAGGAAGGAAATTTTTCTGATGAGGTCCTTCCTCCTATATTTATATCTCTTTCTAAGAGGAAGAGAAGTGACGAATCTGAGACCATCTCTAAGAGGAGTATTAAATCTCCAACATCTAGAAAAAGGAAGAAAGGAGTCTCAGTGACTGCTACATCATCTTTAGGCGGTATCTCGGTTGATGAGGACGATGCCGCTGATAAAGACGAAGAGACTGATGAAGACGACGCTCCTTTGATAAGGAGGTCAAGAGGCAGATATGTCAAGAAGTCTGCCAGCAAAGTTAAGGGCAACAAACTCTTAGAAACGATCATGAGTGGAGGAGTTTTGCCAGAAATCAGTGAAGCAGCTTCTACTGAGAAGACCGAATCTGATGATATTCACCTTGCAACAGCTTCAACTGAACAGACTGAAGTAGAGTCTGTTCAAGTTCAGGAAATAACTGCTCCGACCACAAGTGGAGTAGCTATTGAACCCTCGGAGACGAGGGTAATCCCATTTGAGCATGGGACAGAAGGTGTCATTCAAGCACTGGATGACCAGATTGATTACTCTGAAGAAGCAACAGCTCCGGAAGAAACTACCAAACAATCAGATGTTCCTGAAATTCAAGCTGAAGAAAACATTTCTTTGGCCAGAGGCGACGAAGACGTGCCGACGTCTGAGCTATCAGCTGCTGATGATTTGTTAAAGAATGTTTGTCAAGATATCATTCTTCGAACCGATATTCCAGAGACAACTGAACCGGCAGCCAATACTGAGCTTGCTATCGTCATTGTTCCAGAGACTCATGAAGATGTAAATATCATTGATTCTGAATCAGAAGCTCATCCTGAAGACGAAGAAGAAGAAGAAGCTGAAGGAGGAGAAGACTGGCATGCTGGCACCTCTACTCCTTACGATGAAGACAAAGTCAAGGGAAACAAAATGGAACTTAGCCCTGAACCTGCTCAATCACCGAACAACGCTTTAGCACCCAGTAATTCTGGAGCTGGAAGCAGCCATATAAAGCAGGTATCGGATACAATCATGGACCGGTTGCGAGAGGAAGCAAAGCTCCCTCCTCATACCGAGTATGAACCTCAGCCAGGTAGAACTTTATTTCAAATTCTGTTTCCGCTGCTTCTTTCTTTCTTTAAATGCTGATTGCATTTCTCTTTAACTGTAGGAACTGCTGCAGCAATGAGTTCGACTCATGCTTCGCTTATCCAGGCTGATGCTGATGAAGGGAATTCACACTTAACTTCTCCGATGGCACATACTTCTGTTCCGAGGATAGAGAATATTCAAGCTTCTTCTTCCATGATAACAGCGACTCCTGGATTTGAGACTGGATTAACAAGAACTCTAGGAATGTATTCAGATATCATTTACTCATATCTAGATACATTTTCCAAACGTTTCTTGAAGGATAAAGCTATGCCATTTTCTGATCTTCGAACTATGGTTAAGTTCCCTCTCATGGCGCTGCATCATGCTGGTTGTGAATCTCAGTGCATTTTCTTTAAACATCTCCTGGATGAATTAGAAGTAACTATCCGAAAGTACTGGGAGACTAAGAAGGAAGATCTTCAATCTTTAACTGCAACTGAAATTAGTCAACTAGAGCATGAAGCACAATCCCAACAAGCAGCTCTTGAAGCATTCCTTGCCTCTTCTACTGAGAAATTAGTAGAAAAGGGTGAAGAAATATTAGCTATTCGTCAAAGAGTAGAGCTTCTGGAGAAGGATAAAGCGTCCAAGGCTGAAGAACTAAAAAAATTAAAAGAGGAACTAGCTCGTCTTCAAGAGCGCATTACTGTCATGGAAGCAGATCAAGCTGAGGTTGCTACTACTTATATCTCTGAAGTTGAACACTATGAGACTCTTCGGAAGGAACGAGAACGGATGCAGGCGGAACAGATTGAAGAAGTCAGCCGTCGCCAGTCTACCATCATTACTTTTGATGAACAGAATGTTTCAATTGTAGCAGCAGAACGAGTTAGAAAAACTCATGAAGAGAAACTGACTGCTGTTCTAGATCGTATTAGGGAGCTGATAACTCCAAATGAGTGAACTTCTTTTATTTTCACTTTCACTTGTATCTCATGTTTTAATTCTGGAATGAGAGTAAATGAAAATCCTTGATCTGACTTTTGGTTTTGCTGTTTTGAAAATGATAGATTCATAGAAAATATGTTCAGAGGTAAATAATACATGACATATTTCAGTAGAATAGAATATACAAACGATAATTCTATCAAATGATATTAAACTAGAAATAATCTTAGTTTAATACTGATTGGAAAAAATAGAATTCAGACATAAAAATATCTTTAAATTCAATTTTTCATGATCTTTAGACTCGGAAATCAAAAGACTAAATGAATGAACGGATTAACCGTCAGATTATAATGAACGAACGAACCGTCGGATAGATGAACGGACGAGCCGTCAAGTATTGATGAACGGTCAAACCGTCAGATGAACGGATGAACCGTCAAATATGAATCATTTTTTCAAAACAGTCAATAGAAACCATATTGGAAGACAGAAGGTTGCAATAGAAGCTCGTATCGGAATCCCAAGAAGTGGTACTAGAAGAATCAGATCTCTTATCTTCGTCAGACTCAAGATCTTCATGGATAATGTTGATGAAAGGAGTGGGAGCAGTATAACCCAATCCGCATTTCGTCCTTCCATATTTCAAAGGAGGAATCCGGACAGGCATTTTTCTTCCTTTTCCATTATTAAGGCCAGTCCTGAAGTCATAGCCCATATTTTTGATGATGTCTCTAGATTGCTGACTATAACGACGTAGTTGTAATCTTCCAGTATCATCATTTTTGTCATCATCTTCAAGATCAGAAGGATTTTGAGGCCCTTTGTAGAAGAATATTGGAATGTCTCCTGGCTTTCTGCTAGGAACTAGAAAGTATGAAGATTGTACAGGTTCTAGAGATACATCTGTATGAACAGTCTGTACAACTCCTATGGTTATTGTGTTCAAGTCATCTAACAGATGTAAATAACTATGAACATAATTACACACATCAACGTACTGCAAAGGTGGAGACTTTTTATTAAATGTAAAAGCAGCAATATTTACATTGGGAGAAGGCTGAGCCTTAGAGATTTTAGCCAAGTCAATGACTAAAGGGGGAGAAGAAGAAGAAGCTTTGTTTCGATTAAGATCGATAACAAATGGCTCAGAAGAGGTGAGCTCCCTTGAAGTTTGAGTAGGAAGAGTAGTCCGCCCTCCAACTGGAATTAGCAGAGTATCTTGTGAAGGTACAGGAACTGTAGTACGCCCACTGACAGGAATGATCAGTGTATTCTGAGTAGATGACTGAGGTAACGGAGAGATCCGTCCACTCACTGGAATGATAAAAGAATCTTCTCCAGAGGGTTTAGGAGATTGTTGCTGAGTAGTTCGACATTTAACAGGGATTATTAAAGTCTCACTTTGTGCATCTTCTTTCTTCATAGCTTGTATGATCCTTGTATATTCTTCTTTATACATTCGGGAATCATTGAAATAAGCTTCAACCCCATGGAAGGGATTTATATCAGCAACTTCTTTTTGTACTCTTCTATTGCTATCAATGTACTTAAAATATTGATGAAGAGTAGAGGGCACCACATTATTTTCATGAAGAAAGGGCCTCCCCAGAAGAAGATTATAGGATCCCGCGATCTCGATCACATAGAAAGTGACTTTAGATCTGAAATCACCTATCTGAAGCTTCAGATGAATCTTTCCCAAAGGCTCACTTCGGCTTTGATTGAATCCCAAGATAGTAGTAACCGTCTTGGAGAGTTTGTGAAGAGGGATTTTAGTTCATCCAACAAACTCTTTGGCATTATGCTTATAGCAGACCCTGGGTCAATGAGAATACGATCTATCTTCATCGTATCAATATAACCAGTGTAGTAGAGAGGTCGATCATGTCGATTATCCTCCAGTAACATGTCGTCTTGTGTAAAGGTGATATTTGGGATAATCTCCAGTACACTGTTGCAATATAAGCAAGTGGCAGGTTCCGCATCCGGCTTCTTCAATTGTGAAAGACAAGAGTCAGCTTGTAGAAGTGCTTCACTTAACGTCTCCCGAGTCTCTTTGGAAAGACGTAGAAGTTCAAAAAGGGACATTCTAGCGGGAGTATTAGCAAGCTGAGCCAAAATGTCGAAGTTGTAAGGCTTCTGAAGTCCAAGAGGAGAAGACTTCTTGATTGGCTTATCAAACCGAGCCTGTTGTTTGCCTTTCTCCAGAGCCGTAGGCTTGGGAGGAACAGGTTCAGTAGATGGTTCTTCCTTGGGAGGAACATTAGGAGCATCTTTAGCATCTAAAAGGATATCAGTAGGATCTTTAGGATTTTTAGAATAATCCTTTAGGTAAGGTTTCCCCGTTCGAGTAGCACTAACAAGTAATTCTTCTTTGTCTTTTGGCTCTGTGTCAGAGGTAGACCCAAGAGAAGTCATATGACATGACTTGATCTTTCCAGCCTTCTTGGATTTTTGAGAAGAAATCTTTTGAGGAGAAGGCGATTCAAAATCTGCCACTAGATCAGGATGGATCCACATGATTTCTCCTGTTTCCAAAGTGATTGGCACTAATCCTTCAGACTGTGGAGGAGGAAGATTCACTATGTCAAGAGTTGCCTTGGGAATAGGAATAATCCCACTTTCAAGGAGTTGAGGAGGGAAATTTCCAAATTGCACAGAGACGACGTTGGAGGTGACGGTCTTCTCTTTTGGAGTAAGAGAGATAGCTCCAGATTTAATCATTTCTTGGATCTTTCCTTTCAATACATAACATGTACGAATTGTATGACCCAGCATTCTGTGATATGGACAGTATTTAGGATGATCTGTCTTACCAGCTTCATCAGATTTCTTGATCTCTGGTAATTGTATTTTATTACCTTTCAGCAGACATTCAAAGATACCAAGGACATCGTCGTCATCAAAAGAATATTCTTCTCTGGGGCGAGGTGTTCTTGATTGTTGAGTTGTAGAGGCAGGAGTTTGAACATTCGATGCATCTTTGCTCTGAAGATTAACTTCTAGAGTTTCTTTTCCTTTGCGAGCATTATTTTTATTGTTAGCCCCTTGTCCTATTTCTTTAGGAGTCATCTGCACTCCTAAACCTTTGAAGGTTTCAGCACTGATTTCTGCAGCTTTAGCACTGACTATGAAGGAAGGCCAATCTTGAAATTGAGTGGACCCTGTCCACATACTGATGATTGGCAACAAGTTAGATTTGCACGTGTCAATGGTGACAGCATCAGGAGTTCCAAGAGGCATCTTCAGAGCTTCTCTTCGAAACCGTTCAATGTATTCCTCTGTAGATTCATTATTTTTCTGCTTGATTCTAATAAGAGCACACACAGTCATGTCATTAAGCCCTTCATAGAACCTTTCAAGAAACATCTGTTTGAAACCAGCAAACGAGATAATACTTCCATCTGGGAGACTTCTATACCATTCATAAGCCGTTCCCTTGAGACATCCAATAAATACCCGAGTAAGGAGGGCATCACTTGGTTGTAGTTGATCAGTCATCACTTCAAAGTGATTGATAAACTGACTTGGAGAAGTGGTTCCATCATAGAATGAGATAGTAGGAGGCTTGTATTTAGGAGGATATGATACTTGCTTCCATTCTATCGGATAAGGCTGCTTGATGCCTAACCTTTGTAAACCATCCTTCTGTTTGAATGCCTCGAATTGAGTTTTGAGATTTTTCAATTCTTCAGAGACAACTCCCGAAGATTGTGGAGTTGTGGCTTATAGAGAATAGTTAGGAGGAGGAACAGCATTGTAAGCACTACCCCCAGCTCCAGAGAGACTAGGATTTGGTTGAGCAGGTCCAGGAGTATTGGATTGTACTGCTGGAGGAACTTGTACTGGACTTATATCAGTATCAACTGGTATGGCATCTGATACAGTCTGTCGATTTTGTAACTGAGCTGTCATGAGTTCATACATTGACTTCATTGTGTCAGTCATAGACTTCATTTGCTGTTCCAAAGAAGTAATTCTTTGATCTTGAGGAGTCAGGGAAGAAGAGGGTTCATCAGTATTCCCATCAACCATGTAAGTTGTGACTGTATGAGGGATTATTGATGAACTAGTAGATGTTGTATGCTCTGAATCATTGCTTCGTATATCAAAGTCAACTATAGGAGAATTACCCCCAGTAGGAAGAGGTGGGAAGTTAGATTCTCCAAGAAATTCAGAGTCAATTTCAGGGATCAAATTTTGACTAGAAGCCAGGACTCTTGTTCTGGTGTTTTTATATACTCCATCTGGACTATTAACTCTACCTCCGGTGTCCCGAGAAGTCATGTTGACAGAGGCAAACAAAGGCTCATCTTCATCAGGCATAGGTTCATACTGAATCCTATTAAAGACAGACTGTCGTTTATTTTGACATCTGCATTGCATTGTGACTCTTGGCTGGAAGTCACATTCAGCATGATCACCATGGTCTTGAACTGTTGATTCACATCTGTACTGAATTATGACTCTTGGATAGAAGTCACATTCAGCATGTTCCTTTGATATAGAATTACTCCTTCTCTTCTGTTGAAGATATTCCCGTAAATCTGTTTGTGAAGATTGAGGAATATACTTCCTGTTCTTGGGTCTTGATGGCTCTTGATTATACAAAGAGTGATTAATGTGAGCCACATAATTTCTTGCATACTCTGCATCTGGATCTTTTATCTTCATATCCAATTGGTATGGTTTCTTAACACCAGAAGTGCTGAGTTTTGTTCTTAAATCAGTGGAAGGTAACATATTAATTTTGGAAACATGGAGTTTTCCTTCCATTGATCTGGATATTTGCAGAGAAGGAAGAGTTAAACCACTCCCTTGATTAGGAGTTGGTAACAGACCCTCTTTAATGGACAGATTCTGTGCCCAATTTGAAGAAATCAAAGAAGAAGACATTAAGGAATGTTTCTTCTTAGACTCATTCAGATGTTGAGACATAGAATGTCCAGAAGGAAGAGTAGTCAAAAGACCATCTCCTTTCCTTTGACTAACAAAAGTATCAGTCAAAGCTGTTCCTGGAGTAAAAACTACAGGAGCAGAAGAAACAACTAAAGAGTTGTTCCTTTTCGAAGGGACTTTGTGTGGAAAACCACCCCCAGTTCTAGTAGAACTCGGTAAAGAAGAAAAGATAACTAAGGAGTTATTCTTCTCTGATGAAATACACGCTGAAACAGACTTGGTTAAAGAACCCGAGCTGTTAGCGTGACTTTTGATTTTAGAATTACACGCTGGAACAGATTTGGCTAAGGAGCCAATACTGTCAGCGTGACTTTTGAATGTGGGATTGCACACTGGAATAGATTTGGCTAAGGAGCCAGTACTATCAGCGTGACTTTTAGAGTTGAATTTGCACACTGGAACAGATTTGGCTAAAGAGCCAGTACTGTCAGCGTGACTTTTAGAATTGAATTTGCACACTGGAACAGATTCGGCTAAAGAGCCAGTACTGTCAGCGTGACTTTTAGAATTGGATTTGCACGCTGGAACAGATTCGGCTAAGGAGCCAGTACTGTCAACGTGACTTTTAGTTACTGTCATCTTCGAGCGCACAAGAGTGTGCATGCTTGCAGTGGAGTTCTTGCCAGTGTTAGGAGTAGACACTGTGGCAGAGACTTCACCATTGACTGCCAACTGATTCTTAGGGACATAGACAGAGTGTCCCTTTGACTTGGCAGTGATAATGGAGGCTGGAATGGGCTTGCCACCCTTAGCCCGCTGCATTTCTTCATAGGCGAGTTGATCGAATTTGATCGTCATCACCTTCTTCGTCGAGCCGATAGACGAAGTGTCGCATTGAGTTGTTACCATCTCAGAAGAGGAGATGGTTTTCCCCAGCAGAGTCGCCAATTTGTTTTCCATAAAGAAATTCTCTTTATTTGTTGTGTATCTGGGAAAATTACAACTGTAGGAATCCGATCTAGAAGACGATCGCTTTATCCCTTGGACTATGCGAAGAAGAAAAGCTCTCAAAATTTTGACAGTAGATATCAATGTATCTGTACAATGAATAAAAAAAAGAACTCTATTTATAGAGTCAAAACAGTAACTGAAAAGATAACTACCTCACCACTAGTGCATTTGAAAAGTCACGCAGACTCTAAATACACGCAGGGTTAGTGAGTAGTTACTGGACATGGCCCGTAACTGTTGGACACATGGCATTAGTGCATGAGTCGTGTGCAAGTTACTGGGCACGCGAGAGAGAGATCGGTGGCATGGCTGCCACGTACTCCAGTTGAAATGAAATCCACGCTGTCTTGCTGAAGGCAAAAAATCCACGCAGTTTCGTTGACGCAGACTCGTTGAAGGCGAAATCCACGCAAGCTTTGAGGAAGAATACTTCAGAATTCACGCAGGCTTTGAGAAGAATAACTCAAAAAATCTACGCAAACTTGAGGAAGGAGAAGGTTCAGAATCCACGCAAACCGCCAGCTGTCTTGATTTGGCACGCTTCGTCTGACACAAAATCTCTGACATTGATTATATTGTCAGCCGCATTAAATGAAGATAAGACCCAAAGTCACGCCAACTTGGTGAAGAGTGAGTCTTACTAAGGAAGATTTCAAAAATCATGCAAAAGACGGCGATGATCTCTCGAATTCTGTGCATACGTGGCATACGAGGAGACGTTTCTCGACTGTTGTGTTGTCAGTCATTATGATTCTGACGTATGGCTGAGCTGTCTCTGCGTGACTTCTAAAGGAGATGGCCAGGCAGAACTTAGCGTATCTTTTGTGCTGCTTCTTGGATCACTCTGCGTGACTTGTTCTGATCAACTCAGCGTGACTTTTATTTTTGAGACCTACAAATGTGACTTCTATCCAAGAGTCATAATTCAGTGCAGATGTGAATCAACAGTTCAAGACCATGGTGATCATGCTGAATGTGACTTCCAGCCAAGAGTCACAATGCAATACAGATGTCAAAATAAACGACAGTCTGTCTTTAATAGGATTCAGTATGAACCTATGCCTGATGAAGATGAGCCTTTGTTTGCCTCTGTCAACATGACTTCTCGGGACACCAGGGGTAGAGTTGATAGTCCAGATGGAGTATATAAAAACACCAGAGCAAGAGTCCTGGCTTCTAGTCAAAGAAATTTGATCCCTGAAATTGACTCTGAATTTCTTGGAGAATCTAACTTCCCACCTCTTCCTACTGGGGGTAATTCTCCTATAGTTGACTTTGATACACGAAGCAATGATTCAGAGCATACAACATCTACTAGTTCATCAATAATCCCTCATACAGTCACAATTACATGGTTGATGGGAATACTGATGAACCCTCTTCTTCCCTGACTCCTCAAGATCAAAGAATTGCTTCTTTGGAACAGCAAATGAAGTCCATGACTGACACAATGAAGTCAATGTATGAACTCATGACAGCACAGTTGCAAAATCGACAGACTGTATCAGATGCCATACCAGTTGATACTGATATAAGTCCAGTACAAGTTCCTCCAGCAGTACAATCCAATACTCCTGGATCTGCTCAACCAAATCCTAGTCTCTCTGGAGCTGGGGGTAGTGCTTACAATGCTGTTCCTCCTCCTAACTATTCTCTACAAGCCACAACTCCACAATCTTCGGGAGTTGTCTCTTAAGAATTGAAAAATCTCAAAACTCAATTCGAGGCATTCAAACAGAAGGATGGTTTACAAAGGTTAGGCATCAAGCAGCCTTATCCGATAGAATGGAAGCAAGTATCATATCCTCCTAAATACAAGCCTCATACTATCTCATTCTATGATGGAACCACTTCTCCAAGTCAGTTTATCAATCACTTTGAAGTAATGACTGATCAACTACAACCAAGTGATGCCCTCCTTACTCGGGTATTTATTGGATGTCTCAAGGGAACGGCTTATGAATGGTATAGAAGTCTCCCAGATGGGAGTATTACCTCGTTTGCTGGTTTCAAATAGATGTTTCTTGAAAGGTTCTATGAAGGGCTTAATGACATGACTATGTCTGCTCTTATTAGAATCAAGCAGAAAAATAATGAATCTACAGAGGAATACATTGAACGGTTTCGAAGAGAAGCTCTGAAGATGCCTCTTGGAACTCCTGATGCTGTCACCATTCACACGTGCAAATCAAACTTGTTGCCAATCATCAGTATGTGGACAGGGTCCACTCAATTTCAAGATTGGCCTTCCTTCATAGTCAGTGCTAAAGCTGCAGAAATCAGTGCTGAAACCTTCAAAGGTTTAGGAGTGCAGATGACTCCTAAAGAAACAGGACAAGGGGCTAACAATAAAAATAATGCTCGCAAAGGAAAAGAAACTCTAGAAGTTAATCTTCAGAGCAAAGATGCATCGAATGTTCAAACTCCTGCCTCTACAACTCAATAATCAAGAATACCTCACCCCAGAGAAGAATATTCTTTTGATGACGACGATGTCCTTGGTATCTTTGAATGTCTGCTGAAAGGTAATAAAATACAATTACCAGAGATCAAGAAACCTGATGAAGCTGGTAAGACAGATCATCCTAAATACTGTCCATATCACAGAATACTGGGTCATACAATTCGTACATGTTATGTATTGAAAGGAAAGATCCAAGAAATGATTAAATCTGGAGCTATCTCTCTTACTCCAAAAGAGAAGACCGTCACCTCCAACGTCGTCTCTGTGCAATTTGGAAATTTCCCTCCTCAACTCCTTGAAAGTGGGATTATTTCTATTCCCAAGGCAACTCTTGACATAGTGAATCTTCCTCCTCCACAGTCTGAAGGATTAGTGCCAATCACTTTGGAAACAGGAGAAATCATGTGGATCCATCCTGATCTAGTGGCAGATTTTGAATCGCCTTCTCCTCAAAAGATTTCTTCTCAAAAATCTAAGAAGGCTGGAAAGATCAAGTCATGTCATATGACTTCTCTTGGGTCTACCTCTGACACAGAGCCAAAAGACAAAGAAGAAGCACTTGTTAGTGCTACTCGAACGGAGAAACCTTACCTAAAGGATTATTCTAAAAATCCTGAAGATCCTACTGATATTCCTTCAGATGCTAAAGATGCTCCTAATGTTCCTCCCGAGGAAGAACCATCTACTGAACCTGTTCCTCCCAAGCCTACGGCTCTGGAGAAAGGCAAACAACAGGCTCGGTTTGATAAGCCAATCAAGAAGTCTTCTCCTCTTGGACTTCAGAAGCCTTACAACTTCGACATTTTGGCTCAGCTTGCTAATACTCCCGCTAGAATGTCCCTTTTTGAACTTCTACGTCTTTCCAAAGAGACTCGGGAGACGTTAAGTGAAGCACTTCTACAAGCTGACTCTTGTCTTGCACAATTGAAGAAGCCGGATGCGGAACCTGCCACTTGCTTACATTGCAACAGTGTACTGGAGATTATCCCAAATATCACCTTTACACAAGACGACATGTTACTGGAGGATAATCGACATGATCGACCTCTCTACTACACTGGTTATATTGATACGATGAAGATAGATCGTATTCTCATTGACCCAGGGTCTGCTATAAGCATAATGCCAAAGAGTTTGTTGGATGAACTAAAAATCCCTCTTCACAAACTCTCCAAGACGGTTACTACTATCTTGGGATTCAATCAAAGTCGAAGTGAGCCTTTGGGAAAGATTCATCTGAAGCTTCAGATAGGTGATTTCAGATCTAAAGTCACTTTCTATGTGATCGAGATCGCGGGATCCTATAATCTTCTTCTGGGGAGGCCCTTTCTTCATGAAAATAATGTGGTGCCCTCTACTCTTCATCAATGTTTTAAGTACATTGATAGCAATGGAAGAGTACAAAAAGAAGTTGCTGATATAAATCCCTTCCATGGGGTTGAAGCTTATTTCAATGATTCCCGAATGTATAAAGAAGAATATACAAGGATCATACAAGCTATGGAGAAAGAAGATGCAAAAAGTGAGACTTTAATAATCCCTGTTAAATGTCGAACTACTCAGCAACAATCTCCTAAACCCTCTGGAGAAGATTCTTTTATCATTCCAGTGAGTGGACGGATCTCTCCGTTACCTCAGTCATCTACTCAGAATACACTGATCATTCATGTCAGTGGGCGTACTACAGTTCCTGTACCTTCACAAGATACTCTGCTAATTTCAGTTGGAGGGCGGACTACTCTTCCTACTCAAACTTCAAGGGAGCTCACCTCTTCTGAGCCATTTGTTATCGATCTTAATCGAAACAAAGCTTCTTCTTCTTCTCCTCCTTTAGTCATTGACTTGGCTAAAATCTCTAAAGCTCAGCCTTCTCCCAATGTAAATATTGTTGCTTTTACATTTAATGAAAAGTCTCCACCTTTGCAGTACGTTGATGTGTGTAATTATGTTCATAGTTATTTACATCTGTTAGATGACTTGAACACAATAACCATAGGAGTTGTACAGGCTGTTCATACAGATGTATCTCTAGAACCTGTACAATCTTCATACTTTCTGGTTCCTAGCAGAAAGCCAGGAGACATTCCAATATTCTTCTACAAAGGGCCTCAAAATCCTTCTGAACTTGAAGATGATGACAAAAATGATGATACTGGAAGATTACAACTACGTCGTTATAGTCAGCAATCTAGAGACATCATCAAAAATATGGGCTATGACTTCAGGACTGGCCTTAATAATGGAAAAGGAAGAAAAATGCCTGTCCGGATTCCTCCTTTGAAATATGGAAGGACGAAATGCGGATTGGGTTATACTGCTCCCACTCCTTTCATCAACATTATCCATGAAGATCTTGATTCTGACGAAGATAAGAGATCTGATTCTTCTAGTACCACTTCTTGGGATTCCGATACGAGTATCGTTGACTTCTATTGCAACCTTCTATCTTCTAACATGGTTTCCATTGACCATTCTGAAAAAAGTGATGAAGACGAAGAAGAGTTTGAAATCTCACCTGAATCAGAACAGTGGGCCCAAAGATTAGATAATCAATGGGAGTTCCGTTTCGAGCAAAAAGAACCTCCGACTGAAGATAAACTTGTTCAAATAGATGTTGGTGAAGAGGGGTCTCCCAAACCAATATTCATCAGTGAAAGTCTTTCAGAAACTGATAAGAAAGACATGATCAAACTCATTCGTGATTACATCGATGTCTTTGCTTGGAGTTATGAAGATATGCCAGGGCTTGATCCTCAAATTGCAACTCATAAGCTCAACATCTTGCCGAATGCTAAACCGGTCAAACAACAACAGCGACGATTTCGTCCGGACATCATGGATGCAATTGAAGCTGAAGTCAATAAACTCATTACATCTGGGTTTATTAGAGAGGAACAACATCCCGATTGGGTGGCTAATATTGTTCATGTTCTTAAAAAGACTGGCAAGATCAGAGTATGCATAGACTTTCGCGATCTCAATGCGGCATGTCCTAAAGACAAATTCCCTCTACCAATCACTGATGTCATGGTTGATAATACCTGTAGATTCGAACGAATGTCATTCATGGACGGGTATTCTGGGTATAATCAGATCAAAATGTTCCCAGAAGACGAGAAGCACACTTCTTTCAGAACGCCGATTGGTACATACTGCTATACAGTTATGCCATTCGGTCTCAAGAATGCAGGAGCAACTTATCAACGAGCTATGAGTACTATATTCTGTGAACATTTGCGAAAAACAGTCGAATGCTATGTTGATGATATTGCAGTCAAAAGTCGACAAAAGGAGGATCATATCCAAGATTTGAAGACTATATTTGATCTAATGCGTAAGCATCAATTAAAGATGAACCCTACTAAGTCCTTCTTAGGCGTCTCTAGTAGTAAATTTCTCGGCTTCGTTATTACCTCTAAAGGTATACACGTGGATCCCGAGAAGATCAAAGCCATCCAAGAGATGCGTCCTCCACGCACCTTAAAAGAGCTACGAGGATTTCAAGGAAGAATTGCTTATATCAGGAGATTTATCTCTAATTTATCAGGATGCTGCAGACCATTCAACAAACTTATGAAGAAAGGTGTCTCTTTTGTCTGGAATGATGAATGTCAGAAAGCATTCGATGATATAAAACAATATCTGATGAGCCCTCCAGTATTGGTACCTCCCGTCTCAGAAATACCGTTCCTCCTCTATACTCGAGCAATGAGTCATTCATTGGGTGCATTACTCGCTCAAAAGAATCAAAATGGCCATGAACAGGCCATTTATTATCTCAGCCGCACTATGACCGGAGCTGAACCTCGATATTCACCAGTTGAAAAAGAATGTCTAGCCTTGATGTTTGCTGTCCAAAAGATATGTCATTATATCATTGGCCAGACTATTCATGTCATCTCCAGGATCAATCCTATACGGATCATGATGAAGAAACCCAGTGTTTTGAATTCTCGATTGGCTAACTGGGGAATCCTACTTGCTCAGTATGATATGCACTATATTCCTCAGAAATCAGTCAAGGGACAAGCTTTAGCTGATTTTCTGGCTGCTCACTCAATTCCAGAAAATTCAAAACTCTATGATGAAATCCCAGATGAAGTCCTAGATTCAAATCAAATTGCTGAAGAAGATCCTATTTGGCGTCTATTCTTTGATGGAGCATCAAGAATTGGTCCTAATAGCGATATTGTTGCTGGAGTTGGAATTGTTCTTGTATCGCCAGAAGGTCTTGCCATCCAAAGAGTTTATTCTCTCGATCAGCCGTGTTCAAATAATGTAGCTGAGTACAACGTATTGCTTATTGGTCTTCAACTCGCTAAACATCTGAATATTCAACATTTGGAGGCGTATGGAGATTCTAAACTTATTGTCAATCAGATCAGGGGTACTTATGAAGTTCGCCATCAAGATCTGGTTCCTTATCATAGAGTGGCCATATCTATGGCCTCATCATTTAAGGAATTCTTCATTGAATATGTTAGGCGAGCATGTAACACAGAAGCTGATGCCCTTGCTAATCTTGCAGCGGTGCTGGCTATCCCAATCAGACGGCAACAAATGATTGTTGTTCGTAATCGAGAATTATTTCATCTTGAAAATAACCTAACTCTAGGACTTCCAGTTGACATTGAAGAATCAACATCTCATGACGTCAACACAACAAGAGGATTTGGATTTAGTCGTAAATCGATATCATCTTCATCCGATTCCAGTATGGAATTCATCTTCAGTAACTCGACTGAGAATCAGAATACGGATAAAGATTGGAGACTTCCTTTCTTAGATCTTATATTGTATGATATTCTTCCGGATGATCCGAGTGAGGCAGCATCTATCAGACGACGATCACTCAGATTCTATTACAATCATACAACAAAGACCTTATATCGTCGAGCTTATGATGGTTTACTCCTTCGGTGCATTGCCGGTGATGAAGCCCAACAAGTTATTCGTGAAGCACATGATGGAATTTGTGGAGCGCATCAACCTGGGCCAAAACTTCAAGACCGTATTCGACGGATGGGATATTATTGGCCAACTATGGTATCAGATACCATTGAATATGCAAGGAAATGCAAAGCTTGCCAAATCCATGCGAATTTTATACATCAACCTTCGGAATTTCTACATCCGACGGCAGCATCATGGCCCTTCGAAGCTTGGGGCATGGATATTGTCGGCCCGATCAATCCTCCATCATCTAAAGGTCATTGGTTCATTCTCGCAATAACCGATTACTTCTCAAAATGGGCCGAAGCTATTCCTTTATCTGAAGTTAAGACGTCCAATGTCATCAGCTTTATTAAGCACCACGTCATCTACAGATTTGGTGTTCCTCGACGCATTGTTCATGATAACGGACCACAGTTCGTCAGCCAGAAATTTACTCGATTCTGTGACGATCACCGGATCAATAATGTTGCTTCTACCGCATATAATCCAGCAGCTAACGGATTGGCAGAAGCTTTCAACAAGACTATCATCAAACTCCTAAAGAAGTTTGTCTCCACTAACAAACGTAATTGGAGTGACAAGCTCGGGGAATGCTTGTGGGCTTATCGCACTACAGTCCGTAATGCTACTAAGTGTACACATTTCTCTCTGGTGTACGGATCTGAGGCTGTTCTCCCATTAGAGATTCAAATTCCTTCTTTAAGGATAGCAATCGCTAATGAACTCACTGCCGAAAATAATGATCGTCTTCGACTTCAAGAATTGGAGGCTCTGGATGAAAAACGGTTATCTGCTCAACAGAATATTGAATTCTATCAAGCTAGAATTTCAAGGGCTTTTAACAAGAAAGTCAGAATTCGAACATTTCAGAAAGGAGAACTTGTGCTTACTGTCAGACGCCCGATGACTATGACACACATGAGTAAGGGCAAGTTTGATGCAAAATGGGAAGGTCCATTCATTGTCAATAAGATCTTTTCTAATGGGGCTTATCAACTCACTACTCTAGATGGTAAAGCCACTATGATGCCCATCAACGGCAAATTCTTGAAGAAGTACTACGTCTGATATTTCTATCAAGATTGTCCTCCCATCACTCTCCAGCTGTTTCATTGTTCTTTCCGAAGAATCATTCTGATATCTATTATCCCCAGTGGAGATAGGTATTCTACTTTGTATCGTTTTCTCAACAAATTTGATATCCAGAAAATTATGTCCACATTACCTCTGAATTTTCTATCTCAATATCATATTTATGAAAATGATATTTAGTCTTTCTGATTTCTGAGTCAAAAGATCAATGAATAAAGGCAAATATAAAGTGGGAAGGATATATCGTAAATAAAGTTTCCTTAAACGGAGTTTATTTGAGACAAATCCCTCAAGGAAAAAAAAAGTAGTACATCATCATGGAAGATCACTCTGATCCCTTTCATATTTGGGACGAGGACCACATACATAATCAGCAAAAGAATTGAATACATCTTTTCCTGACCGCATCAAGAATTGACAGGCAGCCAGCCTCATTGCTTCTTCTTCTTCGGTTTCTCCTGGTTCGACCAGGAAGTCCAGGATATCTTTTGGCGGCTTGGGAGTAGACGAGCTTTCGCCCATTTCCTTCTTCTGCGGAGGTGGATGTTCTTTAACACCTTCAGTAGCTTCAAGGGCGACTTCAGCCTTCTTTATGTTCTCTTCAAAAGATATTGTGGATAAAATGCGATCCTTCTATTCAAATATATGCTCTATTTATAGGCATATGGTTACAAGGTTCGAAGGGACGTATTCTTTCCCAATACTCAGTTCATCCATTCATTTCTCATATTCATCCGACGTTTCACATGTTCATTAATACTTGACGGTTCGTCCGTTCATTTATTACATTCACTCGACAGTTCATCTGTTCATCATTTCTTAACGGTTCATCCGTTCATAATCTTCTATCAGTTCATTAAGTGGGGATTCGTTATTTTTCATATTTTCATAACCTCTGAATCAATTCCGAATCTGCTTACTCATTTGTCATGTTTTGACCTCTGTATAGAAATCAATCTATTTTCTTTCGAGTTCCTATATATTATCATGTCCATAATACCTCTGATAATATCATATACTCTAAAAATAGAAAAGATGATTTTATTATCTATCATGTCCATAATTCATCCACAAATACAAATCATTGAGCATAGAAGAATTGTCATTTCCATTCCCATTTCACCATATTTTTTTAGTAGTGGCACGCGAAGAAGTTGCAGGGGCTTTCCCCTTGGCCTGAGCATCAGCTTTCTTGGGAGCCATTTCGACTGAGAAAGGAGAAAAGGAAGTCGGGGAAGAAAGAATTCGTCGGCGAAGATGGAGTTCTCTTCTGAGGGTTCTCACTTTCAAAAGCAAGTAAAGAAGGAAAGAAGTAATCTATGGCTTATTTATAGGTTCATTCTAAACGGCCCATCATGATTCGTCTCGATTTAGGAGCTTGATACGGGATCCTAACTGCACAGAATCCCAACAGTCCAATCATTTAGGGATAAATATCTCTTTGGAGCCATCTCAGCGTGACTTTAACTCATTTCATCATCTCTATTTCAAAGTATTTCGAAAATATTTTATCATTTTTCGAAAACTTTGAAGGGGGTTTTGTAGGTCTCAAAAATGAAAGTCACGCTGAGTTGATCAGAACAAGTCACGCAGAGTGATCCAAGAAGCAGCACAAAAGATACGCTAAGTTCTGCCTGGCCATCTCCTTTAGAAGTCACGCAGAGACAGCTTAGCCATACGTCAGAATCATAATGACTGACAACACAACAGTCGAGAAACGTCTCCTCGTATGCCACGTATGCACAAAATTCGAGAGATCATCGTCGTCTTTTGCGTGATTTTTGAAATCTTCCTTAGCAAGACTCACTCTTCACCAAGTTGGCGTGACTTTGGGTCTTATCTTCATTTAATGCGGCTGACAATATAATCAATGTCAGAGATTTTGTGTCAGACGAAGCGTGCCAAATCAAGACAGCTGGCGATTTGCGTGGATTCTGAACCTTCTCCTTCCTCAAGTTTGCGTGGATTTTTTGAGTTATTCTTCTCAAAGCCTGCGTGAATTCTGAAGTATTCTTCTTCAAAGCTTGCGTGGATTTCGCCTTCAACGAGTCTGCGTCAACGAAACTGCGTAGATTTTTTGCCTTCAGCAAGACAGCGTGGATTTTATTTCAACTGGAGTACGTGGCAGCCATGCCACCGATCTCTCTCTTGCGTGCCCAGTAACTTGCACACGACTCATGCACTAATGCCATGTGTCCAACAGTTACGGGCCACGTCCAGTAACTACTCACTAACCCTGCGTGTATTTAGAGTCTGCGTGACTTTTCAAATGCACTAGTGGTGAGGTAGTTATCTTTTCAGTTACTGTTTTGACTCTATAAATAGAGTTCTTTTTTTTATTCATTGTACAGATACATTGATATCTACTGTAAAGATTTTGAGAGCTTTTCTTCTTCGCATAGTCCAAGGGATAAAGCGATCGTCTTCTAGATCGGATTCCTACAGTTGTAATTTTCCCAGATACACAACAAATAAAGAGAATTTTTTTATGGAAAACAGTAGAGATCCTTCATTGATCTGATTTTATTATCTAGTTAGCCTGTCGTTAGATCTATTTATCTTCATGTATTTTCTTTCATTTCAGACTTGTACTAGTGGGATTGTTCCCGCAAGACTTCATTTAGATTTGTGTTATGATTTACTTCCAAACTTATTTATTTTCAGCACATGTGGTAGTCATTTTATCTATATATGTTTCCTTGATTCGTATTGTGGATGAGATTAGTTTACTTGTGATTTTGGGCATTGATTTCAGATGTTGTACTTTACAGCTTAAGTGTTACCTCAATGGTTCCATTAAACTAGGGTAACCATTAGAGTGGTACTCGCTGGCCATTGCCACGTGGTCTAGTCCCGTGTATTTTGGAACTGGAAAGTGACATGTTGACAACCTAGGATGGTCCCCACTAAGTTGGGTTGACTAGGTTAAGTCCCAAAAATAATTCTAATTGATTCTAACACCGAAATTACACTATATGACTCTTATGTGCCATTTAAAAATAATTAGAACATAGAAACTCAATTGAGTGGCACACCTTGGCATGTGCGTATTAGGCTCGAAATGGGTCAAAACTATATATTGGGTCAAATAATTTGGATCGGAGTTGGGCCTTAATTGCTATTTGGAAAATTAGTCAAATTTTACGGTAGAGACTAAGACAACTATTTTACCCCTAAAGTTGTACATGAAAAATATGGCATAAGAAAACATGTTTGGATGAGACATAATATATCAAACTGAAGGTGGACTCATCTAGAATACGATGATGGGACTAGATTTGAGAAAAAGATAATTGTTGTGCTTCAAAAATCAAAGGTACGGTAAAGTACTATTATAGTCATTATTGACTTTAAAATATAATTTAATATTAAATATCCATATAAAAATAATTAAAAATATTATCAAAAATCAGGGGACTTACACCCTAAGTGCGGATGTTTTGTTTCTCATTTTGTAGATTTTGTAAACTTTATGCTCTCAGCACAATTTTGTTGACTTTTATTTTTTTCAGGATTTTTTTCATTTTTTAAAGGTATTATTAAAAGTTATTTGGTAATAACTATTTTTTATTAGATGATTCTTTCTTGGATTAACTTAAAAAAAGGGAGGCTATTAAGTATGTTCTATTGTGCTTTTTGATAAGCACCAATAATGTCCAATTAGATCCATGATTAGATCTAGTTACCTTAGGCTAGGTTTGGTATTGCCTCTTTGCTTTTGCTTATTTATTTAGGAAATAAATATATTAACACCCCCCACAAAAAATCCATGTTTAAGTATGAAATATATGGATAGTTAACGTAAATTGTCCTTTAAGAAATAAATACGTTACCCCCTCCCAATTTAAATAAGTGTCAAAAAATTGTTCAATGACATCAGTTTATTATTATTATTATTATTATGTTTGAAAAGTTGGTTCAATTTTGAGATAATTTTTTCAAAGCAAACAGAAGTTTTTTCCAAAAGTTAATTCTAGTTTTGATAAACAACAACAAAGCAAACCATGCCTTGGACTTGGGTTTAAGATTGCTTATCATGATTTTTTCTACTTTTTATTATTATTGAGAAACAATCTCATAAATTGTTTCTAATAAAACTAAACAAAGTATAAAAGCTGTTGACAATCTTATAAAAAGTAGTTGGGAGGTTGCTTTCAAAAGTATTTATGTCACTAGTACAAAGCCAAAACCAGACTTTACTTCATTTTTTATAACAAAATAATTTGTTCGATAATATCAACTTTTGCTTATTTTTGTTTTGTAAGGCTTGGTTTTGAACTTTTGTTTCTTTTTAAAAAGCAATCGTGGAAGTAGTTTTTGTTGGAAGTTCTTCACAATTCTTCCTTTTAAAACTACAAGAAAATAAAATAATTAAATGTTACCGGCCTTCGGGAAAGTCGCGCACGTAGCACTGCCCTAAGAGATAGTCCGGGTCTATGTACAGACGGTATCCGAACGCTCCTAGTGGTAAAATCTCCGCTCCACTGAAATCTCCTTGACGCACACGACTTGGAGAAAGTGACCACCGACTTGGCTCTGCCCAGAGTAGAAAAAGGAGGACGAAGTGTTTTGGAGAGTACGAGATTTTTGAAGAGAGTTTCTGTCAGGAATTTTCTGTATTTTGAGAATAAAAAGAGAGCTTAATATATAGGCTTACAATGGAGAGGAGAATTAAATACAGTTTTAATTAACCAATTTAATTCGAACGTTACACCACATGAAAAACACATGGTTCAATAAACCTGGATGGAATTCAAAATCCAACCGTTACAAAATTTAAAGGAATAGTAACGATCAAAATTGGAATATGAGCAAAAAAAAAATTGGATCTCAGCCCGAACCCGAAGAAGGAATCGGATCGGCATTCGGCGCCCGCAGATGTGGGCACGTGCCCGCACCTGTTACGCGCGCCGAACTGAACCGAGCCGAGCCGAGCCGGGCGACGGTGGCGGCGTTCGCGTGTGGCCCATGGAGCTCCCACACACAACTTTTAGTAAAGCACAAGAGGGAGTAGTAATATATACACACTCATTTTCCCTTGTCCAACCAATGTGGGACTAAGGTGGGAGTTGAGCTTTTGTTCACAAGGCTGAGCATTAGCTAACAATCTCCCCCAAAAGCTCAAGTTTTAAGGTAATAGAAGAATGAAAGATAAGAAAAGAGTAAAAGAATTTATGGGCAGTTGTATACTATGCATAAATGAGATGGACTACAGCCTTGAATCTCATGTAGTGACTATTGTCTTTGTCTGAAAAAGAGCTTGATGGACTACGCCTTGAATCAGTCTTCTTGAACCAGACTCGAAAAATAGCACACATAGTACGCTAGAGTACTTGGGTCTATCGGGTGGCACGTTTGGTTGGCTATGTGCACTTTTACACATTCATGAGAGTTGTCTAGGATTGCCATGTCCTATAGTCGTGGCCCTCACGACCTCTCATATAAGTAAGTCAAGGGTTGGTGATAGGAATCAACCCTGTATATCATGCTTGGACTTATTAAGAGTTTAAACTCACCATATCCATATCACAAAAGGAACACTGTCACCATAGGGATGGGGTATTAATGTACACATGTACAGCCTCCTGGACTTTTATTTTAAAGAAAATTTAATCTCAGGTCAGTGTTCCATAATAGTCACCTAGTCCAGCTTGTTCCTACCCATTGAACCGGCTTCTTGGGATCTCCAGTCAAACTCGGTTGGGTTGCCACTGCTGGTGACTATACTATGGGCTTAACCCCATCCCCCTCGATGATTCTAGGATCAATGTCCTAGATAGACCCTTCGTCAAGTGGTCTGTAAGGTTCTTTTCTGACTTTATATAGTCAAGAATAACATATTTGCCCAATAGGCTCTTTATTGACTTGAAGCACAGCTGCAGGTGCCTGTTCATCTTAGCATTCACATAATCATGCTTTAGTAGTTCTATAACAGATTTATTATCATAGTTTATAGAAATTGCAGGAATAGGATGAACAGAAGCAGGTATATGCATAATAAGATTTGTAAGCCATTCGACTTATGTACAGTTAGTGTCCAAAGCTATCATTTCAGAATCCATTGTACTTCTGGCTATGATAGTTTATTTACATGATCTCCAGGAGATTGCATCTCCTGCTAGGGTAAAAATATATCCAGTAGTGGATTTCACATCATGTGAATCAGTTATCCAATTTGCATCAGAGTAATCTTCTATGATATCAGGGTGTCTAGTATAATGAAGTTTATAATCTAGAGTACCCTTAAGATACCTAAATACTCTATCCAATGCAGTCCAATGTGACTGATTTGGGTTACTAGTATATCTACTTAGTCTTCCAATTGCAAGAGCAATATCAAGTCTGGTCCTATTAGTTATGTACATAAGGGACCCTATCATTTGTGAATATCTATGTTATCTATAGGTGATTCTTCATTCTTCTTGAGAACAACATTACTGTCATATGGAGTAAGGACATGCTTTTTGTCAAAGTACTCAAACTTCCTTAGCATTTTCTCAATTGAATGTGCTAAGGATAGAGTATAGCCCTCTTTCCTTTTGGACACTTGCATTCCTAGGATCAGATTTACCTCACCTATGTCTTTCATATCAAATTGGTTAGATAAATAATTCTTAGTGTTATTTATCAGTTCCAGTGAAGATCCTAGAATAAGGATATCATCAACATACAAGCATAAGATAACACAACTTTCATTTGTATTTTTAGAATACAAATATTTGTCATATTCATTTGGTACAAAACCAAATTCTATAATGACTTTGTCAAATTTGTTGTGTCTTTGCTTGGGAGCTTGCTTTAGGCCATAAAGAGATTTTACTAATCTACAAACCTTGTTTTCTTGGCCTTTAGCAATAAAACTTTCAGGTTGCTCCATATATATTTTTTCCTCTAAATCTCCATTTAGAAATGTTATTTTTACATCCATTTGATGGATCAACAAGTCATGAATGTAAGCTAGGGCTAGGAGGGTTCTAATAGAAGAAATCCTAGCTACAGTAGAGTAGGAATCAAAATAATCCAATTCCCTTTTCTGGATAAAACCTTTGGCTACTAGCCTAGCCTTGTATTTCTTTATGGTACCATCGGCTCTAAGTCTTTTTAAAGATCCACTTACAACCTATGGGTTTGCTACCTAAAGGAAGGTCTGCTAAAAACTAAGTATTGTTCTCCATAATGGAGTTATACTCATTGTTAATAGCTTCTTTCCAGAAAGGGGCATCAGGAGAAGATATGGCTTCTTCATAAGTTGAGAGATCACCCTCTATAAAAAATATGAAGAATCATTCTCCTAAGTTCTTTTCAATCTTTTCTCTTTTACTCCTTCTAGGTTCTATGACTTGTTCAGGTTGAGAATTAGGTATTTGATCATGAGAACTAGTATATGGAGTAAAAGAAGGGTTAGAGGAAGATGAAGGATTTCTATCCTTGAAGGGAAAGATATTCTCAAAGTAAACTCATCTCTAGCTTCTATAATTGTGTTATTAGAGATTTTATTTACTTTAAAATGAGTTATAAGAAATCTATTGGCATTGCAATATAAGGCATATCCTATGAACACAGCATCTACAGTCTTAGGTCCTATTTTTATCTTTTTGGGTTCAGGAATTCCTACCTTAGCTAGACATCCCCAAACTTTAAGATAGTTTATGCTAGGGGTTCGACCTTTCCATAACTCATATGGGATCTTATCATTAGTCTTACTGGGTATTCTATTAAGGATATAACAGGCTGATAAAAGGGCTTCTCCCCATAAATTATCAGGGGCACCTAAGCTGAGAAGCATGGCATTGACCATGTCTAACAGAGTGCGATTCTTTCTTTCAGCAACTTTGTTTGACTGTGGTGAATAAGGAGCAGTAACCTCATGAATAATTCCATGCTCTTCACAGAAGTTAGTCATTTCATTTGAGGTATATTCTCCACCACGATCAGATCTAAGGATCTTAATCTTTCTATCCAACTGGTTCTCAGCTTTAGACTTATAGACCTTGAATCTGTCTAGAACTTCATCTTTGGTTTTAGGTAGGTAGGTGTAACAATACTTGAATGGTCATCTATAAACGTAACAAAGTATTTCCTATCACCTCGGGTCAAAACCCTATTGGAATCACAAACATTACTATGGATAAGTTCTAGGAGTTCGGAATCCCTGTGGACAGATTTCAAAGGTAATCTAGTGTGTTTGGCTTGAACACAGATCTCACATTTGTGTTCATCGTCTATAGGAGTCTTAGGATAAGATCTAAATTCATCATCCTTTTAATAGATCCTAAGTTCACATGACCTAATCTACCATGCCAAACATTTGATGATTTAACATTTGCAATAAAAGAAGGATTAGAACTTTTATTCATAGTACTTAAAATAAAAAGTCCATCTTTCACAAATTTTTTTCCAATAAACAGATCATTCTTAGAGAAAAACTACTTTATTGGCCTCTATTACAATTTTGTATCCTAAGGCTACAAGGAGGGATCCACTAACAAGGTTTCTTCTAACAGACGGCACATGAAGCACATCATGAAGAGGTAGATTTTTTTTCTGATGTCATCTTCAGATCTATTCTTCCTCTTCCTACAATCTGTGTCGTGGAGCCATCTCCTAGAGTCACGCCTCCTACACCTGATTCCTGATAGGTTGAAAAACAGGAGCAATCAAATGAAACATGAATATTAGCTCCAGAATCCAACCACCAATCATCAGAATGGAAAGAAAGGTTTACTATAGGTTGATAACTTACAGACCTGAAGGAGCTGGAAGACCCATTCAGAATCATGTTAGCCTCTTGCTTGCCTTTGAAGGAGGTCTGGATAGGTTCTTTCTTCCGTTGGAAGCAGTTAATGGCCGTATGATTGGTTCTACCACACACAAAACAAAATCTTCTTTGATCCTGAGTCTGACCAAAGTTTCTAGGTTTTTGGGGTTTTTGGGGTTGTTGGTGTTGAGGGTTTTCGTGATAAGGATTTTGGAAATGAGGGTTTTGATGATTTGACTATGCTTCTTTTTGAAGGAGTTTTTCTTGGGCTTGAGATGGTTATTAGACTTTGGTTTTCCATGGCTTTCTACAAGATTTACCTTAGATGAGGCATTAGACCTAGCTTTGGCCTTCAACCTATATTCTTCTTCTGTTCTAAGTCTCTTTAGAGCTTGAGGGTATGTAATGGTACCTTGTAGGAAAAGGAGAACCTTTGCCACATTAGACCAGGAAGGAGGAAGTTTGTCTATTAAGCATCCTATTTTATGCTCAGTAGAAAAGAATGTTCCTTTGGCTTGAACCTGTCTAAGGTGTTCTTGGAATTCATGGATTTGGTCATTGATAGGTTTGTTATCTACCATGACATATCGGTTGAATGTGGAAGAATTGAATCTATCAATTTCAGCATCATCACAACCATATTCATCTTCCAAAGCATCCCAGAGTTCTTTAGCGCTTTTATATTCAAAAAATATGTCGTAGAGTGAATCAGACATAGCGTTTAAGATTCTGTGGAAGCAATGGTAGTCAATTTTCTTAGGGGTCTTAGGTTTGGAGGATGAAGAGGACTTGCATACCCCTACGTCAGACTCAGTCTCATCAGAATCATTTGAGATGGGTGTGGACCCATCAATGGCAGAAATCAGGCCTAAAGTGGTAAGCCAAAATTTCATATGGCTCTGCCACCTCTTAAAGTAGGTGCTATTAAATTTTACATGCTTTGCAGAAAAAGCCTCTTCCTTGGAAGTCATGTTTTCTAAAGTCTGTAAAATTATATTTACTCAATAAGATGGCTTTAAGCAAAAATTAACAATTAAAATGATTTTAGTAATCTACCTTCAAAATTTTAGTTTTTCAAGTTTTGATAAGGTTGGGTTAGCTGTAGGGGCCGGATCCCAGCCACTACCAGAATAAGTCGTTTTAGCGACGCCTAAAGACGTCGCTAAAACGACAAATTTCGTCGCTAAAAATATTTACCGACGTAATTACCGACGTTTTGGACTTGTCGCGGAAACGTTAGTCGCTGATCTTTAAAACGTCGCCGAACGTCGCAAATACCGACGTTTACCGACGTATATATACGTCGGTATATCCTGGGATATTACCGACGTCTACCGTCGTTTCGTCGGTGGATTAGCGACGTGTTTAAAGTCGCTACACGTCGGTAAAATCCTGGGAATTTACTGACGTTTACCGTTGTTTAAAATGTCACTAAATGTCGGTAATTCCTGGGATTATTACCGACGTTTACCGACGTTTACCGACGGTTTTCGACGCATATGGACGTCGGTAAACGTCGTTACCCTGGAAAATTTTGTAGATTTACCGACGTGTACCGACGCAAACGTACGTCGGCGGACGTCGGTAAACGTCGGTAAATCTGCAAAAAAAAAAAAAAATACAAAATGAATGTCCTTTTCTTCCTGCAGTTTAAAAAGATAACCATAAAGACACAGTATAACAGATATCCTTTTCTCCCTGGGTTCGCCGACCCCTTCGGTGGAACACTCAACACCGGTAAACGTAAACCACAGAAGCACATTAACATCCAATTGAAACGAATAATAACATAAACAACAGTATAACACAATGTAGCAGGCAACAAATAGAATAGGATCCAACAAATAGAATAGACACAACCAACAAGTATCCAAATAACCAAGTCTACACCAAATAACAAAGTCTACAACCAAATAACCAAAGTCTACACACAACCAACAAATAGAATAGAATCCAAACATCCAAGTCTACACAACCAACAAATATCCAAGTCACAAACAAAGGATCAAACAAACAGTCCTAACTAGGACTACTAGGGATCTCGTGCAGGAGGGGCACCGCCGCGACGAAGGGATAAGAACAACTCATACTCCTCAAGTGAAATCGATACCGATGGAGCAGGCAGTGACGTCGGTGGAGTCGGTGTCGAAAAAGAAGAAGGCGGAGTCGACGACGATGAAGGCGCACCCTGAGGACCAGCACGCTCCAACGCTGTAAGTCGCTGGTGGTATGAATCCATGATAGATAACATTCTATCACTGTTCTGGACCATCGAATCATGCACCAATCTCAGCATCTCGGCCATGGACACTTGTCCTGTCTGCAGCTCCGTCACCGTGCGTTCTAACCCTCCAACGCTGTGCTCTGTCCTCTCAGTCGTCTCCATAAGCTCCATAATGTCGCGGTCGAGCGCATTCAATCGTGCTAGCAGCACAGGATCGTCCGTAGGGTGCTGAGACTGCTCCTCGATCCGTCGTAGCAGGTCGTCACGGAGAGACTCCATCATCTGGTGGACTCGGGCAGACTCCTGGGATGGCTGTGGACCATGCACACTAGTAGAAGATGCTCTAGAGGACTGGGTCACAACTAGGGCGCCATAGGATCTCGTACCGTAGTACGTACCCCTATGGAGTACTAATTATGTATTAATTATATTGTCAAACACATTCTTCTCGATATGCATGACATCAAGGTTATGTCTAATCAGATTGGTGCTCCAATATGGAAGATCCCAGAATATACTCCTCTTCGTCCAGTTATGAGTGCGACCAAATCCGTCACACTTGTAGCCCGTAGTAGGCTGCTCAATAGCTCTTGGTAAATCTTTTACCTCTTCCCATATCGTGTATCTGGGCCACCTTGGCAGGGGATTAGCCTTCTCCACAACGCCAGCACGAAAAGTATTCATGTTCCTCCGGTACGGATGATCCTTCGGCAGAATTTGTCGATGACAATCGAAGAAGCACGGTTTGCCTCCGTATTTCAAATAGAAAGCCTTAGTGCTGTTCATGCAATACGGACATAAAAGATGACCATGTGTGCTCCATCCAAATAACATTCCATATGCCGGAAAGTCGTTGATGGTCCACATAAGTGCTGCCCGTATCTGGAAAATTTGTTTTCTAGATACATCGTACGTGTTGGAACCTACTTCCCACAGATGATTCAACTCATCAATCAATGGCTGTAAATACACATCGATGTTCCTTTTCGGATTGTTCGGACCTGGGATAATAACGGTGAGGAACATATACGGAGTCTTCATGCACATCCAAGGCGGTAGATTGTACGGGGTGACGATCACAGGCCAACACGAATACTGGGATCCCGAAAGTCCGAATGGGGTAAAACCGTCGGAGCAGAGACCCAATCTGACATTACGCAGATCAGAAGCAAAATCTGGATAGCCTCGATCAAAGTGCTTCCATGCTTCTCCATCAGATGGGTGATCCAATACTCCTTCGGTATGTTCCCGCTTATGCCAACTCATGTTTTCTGCAGTTTTCTTCACCATAAACAACCGCTGCAACCGCGGCGTCAACGGCAAGTAGTGCATCGAAGAGGTAGGCTTTCTGGCACCGACAGACTTTCCTCTACCACATGCCTTGTAGCGATCAACACCACAAAATCTGCAGGCGTCTTCATCCTTGTCGTCTTTGTAGTACAACATGCACCCGTTGCGACAGGCATCGATTTTTTCGTATCCCATCCAGAGCGATCTAGCATTCTCTTAGACCGGTAGAAGTCTTTAGGCAACTTCGCACCCTCAGGCAATATTTCTATAAGCAACTCCATAACACGGTTGTAGCAATCTTGTGACATGTTAAAATCGGACTTGATGCTCAACAATCTTGTAACCACCTCCAACGGTGAATGATCCTCACAACCAGGATATAATGGAGTCCTTGCATTCTCCAGCAACTCCATGAACTGTGCAGCATCGGGGTTCGGTGCCTCCTCAGGTGCATCATGATCATCCGGATCGAAACTAGGACCGGCCGTATCAAAAACCATGTTCACCAACCCATCGTCGTAAGGAGCGTTGTTGTGGACATCCACATAAGGCTCGTACTCCGATGCTAAAGACAGAAGTTCTCCGTGCTCGCTCCACTGATAGTAATTCGGCGTGAAACCCTTCGAGTATAAATGATACGTGACATCCACTTCTGGATGATATTTCAAGTTGCGACATCTCACACACGGACACTTAATTTTGGTACCGTCCATGTACTGAGGGAACGCCTTGGCAAACTGCAAGAACTGGTGTACACCCTCTATGAATTCATCCCGCACACCGTACATGTCATCAGGATGACGGTTGTACATCCAAGTACGATTTTGCAGATAGTAATTCAGCTCCATAATTTTGTAAGATAGATACATCAAGGTAGTGAATGATATGCAAGTGTCAAAGCTTTGAAATAGTAGCTCAACCGAGGGATAGAGTTAATTGGAGGAAGTTACTGAGGAAAGTGAAGACCGACATGAACTGATAACGCACGAAAATGAGGGTCTCAAAGCTGGAACAAGTCAAGTTATGCTTTGGAAAAGAACTCTTGCAAGCTCTTTGTTCACAAAGCAAGCTCTTGTAAGCTCTTGCGGCGGCATATCACCCGTGTCTACATAAGGACGTCGCTACAATATTTCATATAGGGTTGGCTGCTCGATCGATTTCATTTTTTCACCCAAAATTTTCGTTCTCCTGCCTCCTTCCCCCTCGACGAGCTCCTCCCCCTCGGCGACCCCCTCCTCCCTAGGTGACCCCCTCCTTCATCGGTGCAGCGATCGCGACGGTATATCACTCAAAGGCTGATGGGGGGAGGGGGAGGGTTAGGGAGAGGAGAGGGAATGGTTTGGGTTGGGGAGAGGAGATGGGTCGCCAAGGGGGTGGGGGTCGCCGGATCGGGGTCGGGGGGTGTCACCCCCAGTTTTTAGAAACAGGAGTATTTTTGTCATTTTGTACTTTTGAATATTTTTGAAATTTATTTTATTATTTATGATATTGTTTTGGGGTTATTAGAGTCGGGTTCGAATTTCATCTCATTTCGACTTGTATCGGGGACCCGGGGTAGCTTAGACTCTGATCGGGACTCAACTGGAACCGACCAACTTGTCATGACCAAACCCAGATATTTATATTTGCCTAATCCCATTTGATTTTAGTGGGATTAGGGATTAGAATTTAGATTTAGAACTTGAAATTAGGAGTTTTTAAGTTACCATTTTGATCCCAACTCCACCCACTCATTTCTTTGACTTGGAGGGCATTATGGTAAATTGCCAAATGCCTCCAACCCTCTAAGATGTGGCCGGCCATGTATGGAGCAGCACCCCCTCTCTCTTTCTTCACTCCTAAGTAACTCCTTCTCTTCATTTCATTTTTTTTCCAAAAGCTTCTTCTCCTCTCTCAAGCTACAAATTAGGTATGCTTTTAAAACCTTCATTAATTCTCTTTTGCATTTATTTCCTTCACCATAATTGAGGAGGAGACCACCCTCTACATTTTGCCCATAGAATTTGTAGGTTTCCCTAGAAATCTAGTTTAAGGATTTGATTGGAGATTTTCCTTTAGGAGGAGTATATATGTATATATATGTGTATATATATTTATATGTATTTGAGTGTGTGTAGAGAGTGGTGGTGGTATGGGTGTCATGAGAATGGTATTGGTGTCATGAGAATGGTATTGGTCTCATGAGAGTGGTGGTGGTAGTGTGTGAGTGAGAAAGTGTACGTGTGAGAGTGTGTGTGTGAGTGTATTTGAGAGTGTGTGTGTCTATATATATATTTATATGTATATGTATTTACATATAGACATGTGTGTGTGTGTGTGTGTGTGTGTGTGTGTGTGTATGTATTTATATATATATAGAGGGAGAAGGAAGTAGTGAAAGAAGTAGAAGAAGATGAAGAGAATAAGCCACAGGAGCAGCAATAGCACTAGCAGGAGCAGCAGTAGAATGAGAAGGAAGAGAATGAGGAGGAGAATAAGGAGGAGAATGAGGAGGAGAATAAGGAGGAGAATGAGAAAGAGGAGAATAAGAAAGAGGAGAATAAGGAGGAGAATAAGGAGGAGAATGAGAAGGAGGAGAATGAGGAGGAGAATAAGGAGGAGAATGAGGAGGAGAATGAGAAAGAGGAGAATGAGAAAGAGGAGAATAAGGAGGAGAATGAGAAGGAGGAGAATGAGAAGGAGGAGAATGAGGAGGAGAATAAGGAGGAGAATGAGAAAGAGGAGAATAAGGAGGAGAATAGGGAGGAGAATGAGGAGAAGAATGAGAAAGAGGAGAATGAGGAGGAGAATAAGGAGGAGAATGAGAAAGAGGAGAATGAGGAGGAGAATAGGGAGGAGAATGAGGAGGAGAATGAGAAAGAGGAAAATGAGGAGGAGAATGAGAAGGAGAATAAGGAGGAGAATGAGGAGGAGAATGAGAAAGAGGAGAATGAGGAGGAGGATGAGGAGGAGAATAAGGAGGAGAATGAGGAGGAGAATAAGGGAAGAAGGAGAATGAGGAGGAGAATATGGAGGAGAATGAGGAGGAGAATGAGGAGGAGAATGAGGGAAGAAGGAGAATGAGGGAAGAAGGAGAATGAGGAGGAGAATAAGGAGGAGAATGAGGAGGAGAATGAGAAAGAGGAAAATGAGGAGGAGAATGAGAAGGAGAATAAGGAGGAGAATGAGGAGGAGAATGAGAAAGAGGAGAATGAGGAGGAGGATGAGGAGGAGAATAAGGAGGAGAATGAGGAGGAGAATAAGGGAAGAAGGAGAATGAGGAGGAGAATATGGAGGAGAATGAGGAGGAGAATGAGGAGGAGAATGAGGGAAGAAGGAGAATGAGGGAAGAAGGAGAATGAGGAGGAGAATAAGGAGGAGAATGAGGAGGAGAATGAGAAGGAGAATGAGAAAGAGGAGAATGAGGAGGAGAATAAGGAGGAGAATGAGGAGGAGAATGAGAAGTAGGAGAATGAGGAGGAGAATAGGGAGGAGAATGAGGAGGAGAATAAGGGGGAGAATGAGGAAGAGAATTAGAATGAGAAGGATAAATATAGGAAATAGGGTATTGATGAGATATTGAGTTTGACTTCTAAGATGGGGTTAGAAATAAGTTGTCTTGGTAGGTAATGACTATATGAGGGTAGTTTAGGCTAGTCTTGACCTCCGTGGACCAAGAGTTGACTTTTAACCAAAAGTCAACTTCAAGTCAACACTTGACTTAGAATTGACCAAAACTAAACTAGACTTGAACAGTTGACCAAAAGTCAACTGTTAGTCACCATTGACCTAGAATTGACTAAGATTAACCTAAAGTGACTAGTTAAGCTAAGTTTGACTAAACCTTAACTAATTTGACATTGGTTGACCTAACTTTGACTAGTTTGACCTAGTTGACTTTTAAAGTTGACCAAGAGTTGACTTTTGACCAGATTGACCTAGAATCATGTAGTATGCATTGTATACTCTATTTTTTTGCCATTGTGGATATATTGTGATCTATTTTACTCTAAATAGGACTCTGTGACACCAGTTCGGACATCTATTCATATCAGTCATACAGGGTGACAGGCGAGTACATTCTCTGATCATTTTATACTTGTTAGGATTTATATTCTTGCTCTAGATTACTTTACATGATGTTGTCACGTTATTATCACGGATTGGTACTATATGGATCTTGTCATGCGATGTTATCCCCCTCGGGGTGCATCAAATACAGTTGTTATGTGCTTTTCACGAACATCTTGTATTTCATATATACCTCTATTCATGTATACTCTTGTGCAATCTTGTACTCTCATGATCACGTGAGAAAACATGATAAAAACCTCTTGTGCAAGGTAACGTAACTTGACTGGATCCTTGTGTATTGATTGGGCAGGGTGAGTAGGAAATGGTTATGTGATCAAATCCCATCTTGTACAATCTTATGATACTCTTGTGAAATCTTGTACAATCTTGTGAAATCTTGTACATGTCCTAAACCGTTTATATAACCATCTCATGCTCTAAATCACAGGTTACCTACAGTTCTTACTTATCATATATATAGATATTTCCAGTTATCAAATCTCTCTCGTTTTTATATATATTCTTTACAGTCCATGTATCTTACTCTATGCATGCTTTACATTTCCCAACATGATATAAACTGCGTGAGATGTATTGTGCTCGTTCCTGTCCTGACTGGACCTGTTGAAAATATTACAGATGATGATGGTGACTGCCCTACCTTCTATGGGGCACCTGAGGGTGGCATTCAGGAGCCCGAGGAGCATCTAGCTCAGTAGAGGGTGCCTAGTCTAGTTTAGTGTTTATAGTTTTCAGTTTGTATCGGATTGTTTCGATTGTTAGTTGTGACTTAGTTATATTTCAGGTCTTGTATCTATTTGTGTTGGACATCTACTTATGTGGTGTGATAACTCTATTTATATTCAGTTTCTTCCTTTTATCTGATTTCATATCGTGCTCTATCTTCCCTAGACTTGTGATTGAGATATAGAGTTGAGATGTTATATTATACCTCCGTACGGAGATAACAGGTTTATATATCTTATTGTTAGATGTTAGATGTTATAGAGGACCTAGACAGCGTTCTACCGCCGACACTGCGGCGTAGGCTGGACGTACCCACGTTCTCGTGCCCCTAAATAGGGTACGGGTCGTGACACGTTTTTGTGGCGGCCCATGCAGGTCAGTGTCGCAATTAGTGCGATCTCGTAATGGTGCTCGACTTAGAGTACTAATTACGAGCCTGCGACTAGGACATAGGATCTAGAATATGATAGGAGTTACTCAATCACATTTTAGGAAAATTTTGATCTTTTGATTACCATGACAACTCTTCTTGCATTTGAATTCAATTGTCCTCCTTTGATAATATCTTATCTTGTGCCATATTGATCTCTTGGGTTCAATTCGTCCTCGGGATGGCGATTACTCGCAGTCAGGCAGCAGCAGGGCAGAGTGCAGGTTCCAATCTTTCGATCTCATTTCCGCATTTGTCTCCTTATAACTGTTTGACAATTCGATTCCATTTGTACCTTGATTGGTTGATAAAATTTTGTTCTTGTAATATGATTTTCTTCTGAGATAAGTCGTATGGGCTAGGTCGTCTCGATTATGAGATTTTAGAATCCTCTAGGATCATGCTAGCAGGCAGAGTGAGGACATATAGTCAGATTACGGACATATTTCTCGGGTGTGGAAATTTAAGATTTTCGCTGCCAAGCTAGCGGCAATGCAAAAATTTTAAATACCATAATTCTAGAGGTATGTACCTTAGTCAAGGACTCTGTGATTATCGTAGCCTTGCTCACTAGCATGACGGAGATTCTGAGTATCATGATTCTGGACAGACGCATATGATTGTCGAACTGCATGATTTTCCTGTGTTTACTTTGTTTTAATTTTTGAGGATAATTCTTTTAAGATGGATAGACTTATAGCACCCAGTTTCTATTTGAGAGTAATTTTAAATTTTATAGTTTAATCATTTAATTATTGTCATTTAAATTCATGCTTTGATTTTGGAGACTTTAATCATTTTAAATTTTTAAGCCATGATTTGTGATTTTATTATTTTGCTAGTGAAACCTTAGAGACTGTTTGACCTAGAGCCTAACCATGTGATTAGGATGTTTTCATTATCACTTCTGGCCCAAGGGTATTTTGGTCGTTGGACCTCTTTGATTTATTTTAATATTTTGCATTGGTGATTGTTGATTTGGCTTTTGATAGGTGAGATTTGTGATGGTTTCGTGTCCGTGTCGGACACGTAACAGTTTTTATTTGCAAGTGTTGTTGTGTCTTAAGAGATTTTATTTTTTTGAAATTTTTCTTTGGAAGTATTCGAGAGGGATTGTTTTCTGCGTGTGTTTTTCTGTGATTGCTTTGTATCAATTTCGAGGACGAAATTTTTTTAAGGTGGATAGATTTGTCACCCCCAATTTTTAGGAACAGGAGTATTTTTGTCATTTTGTACTTTTGAATATTTTTGAAATTTATTTTATTATTTATGATATTGTTTTGGGGTTATTAGAGTCGGGTTCGAATTTCATCTCATTCCGACTTGTATCGGGGACCCGGGGTAGCTTAGACTCTGATCGGGACTCAACTGGAACCGACCAACTTGTCATGACCAAACCCAGATATTTATATTTGCCTAATCCCATTTGATTTTAGTGGGATTAGGGATTAGAATTTAGATTTAGAACTTGAAATTAGGAGTTTTCAAGTTACCATTTTGACCCCAACTCAACCCACTCATTTCTTTGACTTGGAGGGTATTTTGGTAAATTGCCAAATGCCCCCAACCCTCTAAGATGTGGCCGGCCATGTATGGAGCAGCACCCCCTCTCTCTTTCTTCACTCCTAAGTAACTCCTTCTCTTCATTTCATTTTCTTTCCAAAAGCTTCTTCTCCTCTCTCAAGCTACAAATTAGGTATGCTTTTAAAACCTTCATTAATTCTCTTTTGCATTTATTTCCTTCACCATAATTAAGGAGGAGACCACCCTCTACATTTTGCCCATAGAATTTGTAGGTTTCCCTAGAAATCTAGTTTAAGGATTTGATTGGGGGTTTTCCTTTAGGAGGAGTATATATGTATATATATGTGTATATATATTTATATGTATTTGAGTGTGTGTAGAGAGTGGTGGTGGTATGGGTGTCATGAGAATGGTATTGGTGTCATGAGAATGGTATTGGTGTCATGAGAGTGGTGGTGGTAGTGTGTGAGTGAGAAAGTGTACGTGTGAGAGTGTGTGTGTGAGTGTATTTGAGAGTGTGTGTGTCTATATATATATATATATATATATATATATATGTGTATGCATTTACATATGGACATGTGTGTGTGTGTGTGTGTGTATGTATTTATATATATAGAGAGAGGGGGAAGGAAGTAGTGAAAGAAGTAGAAGAAGATGAAGAGAATAAGCCACAGGAGCAGCAATAGCACTAGCAGGAGCAGCAGTAGAATGAGAAGGAGGAGAATGAGGAGGAGAATGAGGAGGAGAATAAGGAGGAGAATGAGGAGGAGAATGAGAAAGAGGAGAATGAGAAAGAGGATAATAAGGAGGAGAATAAGGAGGAGAATGAGAAGGAGGAGAATAAGGAGGAGAATGGGGAGGAGAATAAGGAGGAGAATGAGGAGGAGAATAAGAAAGAGGAGAATGAGAAAGAGGAGAATAAGGAGGAGAATGAGAAGGAGGAGAATGAGGAGGAGAATGAGGAAGAGAATAGGGAGGAGAATGAGGAGGAGAATGAGAAAGAGGAGAATGAAGAGGAGAATAAGGAGGAGAATGACGAGGAGAATGAGAAAGAGGAGAATGAGGAGGAGAATGAGAAAGAGGAGAATGAGGAGGAGAATGAGGAGGAGAATGAGAAGGAGAAGAATGAGAAGGAGAATAGGGAGGAGAATGAGGAGGAGAATGAGAAAGAGGAGAATGAGGAGGAGAATAAGGAGGAGAATGAGGAGGAGAATAAGGGAAGAAGGAGAATGAGAAGGAGAATAGGGAGGAGAATGAGGAGAAGAATAAGGAGGAGAATAAGGAGGAGAATGAGAAGGAGAATGAGGGAAGAATGAGAATGAGAAGGAGAATAGGGAGGAGAATGAGGAGGAAAATAAGGAGGAGAATGAGGAGGAGAATGAGAAGGAGAATAAGGAGGAGAATGAGAAAGAGGATAATGAGAAGGAGAATAAGGAGGAGAATGAGGAGGAGAATGAGAAGGTAGAGAATGAGGAGGAGAATGAGGAGGAGAATAGGGAGGAGAATGAGGAGAAGAATGAGAAGGGTAAATGTAGGAAATAGGGTATTGATGAGATATTGAGTTTGACTTCTAAGATGGGGTTAAAAATAAGTTGTCTTGGTAGGTAATGACTATATGAGGGTAGTTTATGCTAGTCTTGACCTCCGTTGACCAAGAGTTGACTTTTTAACCAAAAGTCAACTTCAAGTCAACACTTGACTTAGAATTGACCAAAACCAAACTAGACTTGAACAGTTGACCAAAAGTCAACTTTTAGTCACCATTGACCTAGAATTGACTAAGATTAACCTAAAGTGACTAGTTAAGCTAAGTTTGACTAAACCTTAACTAGTTTGACATTGGTTGACCTAACTTTGACTAGTTTGACCTAGTTGACTTTTAAAGTTGACCAAGAGTTGACTTTTGACCAGATTGACCTAGAATCATGTAGTATGCATTGTATACTCTATTTTTTTTACCATTGTGGATATATTGTGACCTGTTTTACTCTAAATAGGACTCTGTGACACCAGTTCGGACATCTATTCATATCAGTCATACAGGGTGACAGGCGAGTACATTCTCTGATCATTTTATACTTGTTAGGATTTATATTCTTGCTCTAGATTACTTTACATGATGCTGTCACGTTATTATCACGGATTGGTACTATATGGATCTTGTCATGCGATGTTATCCCCCTCGGGGTGCATCAAATACAGTTGTCATGTGCTTTTTACGAACATCTTGTATTTCATGTACACCTCTATTCATGTATACTCTTGTGCAATCTTGTACTCTCATGATCACGTGAGCAAACATGATAAAAACCTCTTGTGCAAGGTAACGTAACTTGACTGGATCCTTGTGTATTGATTGGGCAGGGTGAGTAGGAAATGGTTATGTGATCAAATCCCATCTTGTACAGTCTTATGATACTCTTATGAAATCTTGTACAATCTTGTGAAATCTTGTACATGTCCTAAACCGTTTATATAACCATCTCATGCTCTAAATCACAGGTTACCTACAGTTCTTACTTATCATATATATAGATATTTCCAGTTATCAAATCTCTCTCGTTTTTATATATATTTTTTACAGTCCATGTATCTTACTCTATGCATGCTTTACATTTCCCAACATGATATGAACTGCGTGAGATGTATTGTGCTCATTCCTGTCCTGACTGGACCTGTTGAAAATATTACAGATGATGATGGTGACTGCCCTACCTTCTATAGGGCACCTGAGGGTGGCATTCAGGAGCCCGAGGAGCATCTAGCTCAGTAGAGGGTGCCTAGTCTAGTTTAGTGTTTATAGTTTTCAGTTTGTATCGGATTGTTTCGATTGTTAGTTGTGACTTAGTTATATTTCAGGTCTTGTATCTATTTGTGTTGGACATCTACTTATGTGGTGTGATAACTCTATTTATATTCAGTTTCTTTCTTTTATCTGATTTCATATCGTGCTCTATCTTCCCTAGACTTGTGATTGAGATATAGAGTTGAGATGTTATATTATACCTCCGTGCGGAGATAACAGGTTTATATATCTTGTTGTTAGATGTTAGATGTTATAGAGGACCTAGACAGCGTTCTACCGCCGACACTGTGGCGAAGGCTGGACGTACCCACGTTCTCGTGCCCCTAAATAGGGTGCGGGTCGTGACAGGGGGGGAAGGATGAAAGAAATTTAGGGGCAAAAATAATGGGGGAATGAAAACTCGAACCTGACCTATATTTTTAATTTAGCGACGTCATATTAGCACGTCAGTAAACGTCGCCCGCAGTAATAGAACAAGCACGCACGTGCGAGCAGTTATAGATCTGGTGCGCCCCTAGTGGTTGTGTTTCTCAAGAACATAAATGCGTATGCGGGTGGGTTTAGTGCGGGTGTGCGACTAGCGGTACATAGGTATATGTGCTCACCCATGACTAAGAACAAGAGCAAACATGTGCATGCCCAAACAAAGATAACGTTTATGATCGATCAAAAAAATGACCTTGAATGCGCTAAAATCAATCGAGAATCGAATTAAAACCGATTTAGATTTTTTTTTTATTGAGTTAAAAACCAGAACTTACAAGTCTTAGTCTTGGGTTCTTAGCGACCATCTTGCTAGAGTTGTTACTTGGTCAAGAGGATCTTATTTTAATTATCCTATTTTTTGATGGGCTCACCTTTGGACTAATAGGATATGTTCCTAAATGTTGATCCTCAAAATCATGCTAGGTATCGTAAAGTATACCAATTCTTAACGTTGTTATTATTATTATTATTCACACATCCACCGACACTCTAAATAGTTACTAACACTCCGACATGAAAACTACCCTAGTGGTGATCACCAAGTATGTTTTATTTTCTTGTAGTGGTGTGTGTGCGTGTCGTGTGTGTCGTGTCTGTGTGTGTGCATGTCGTATCGTGTTTGTGTCAGCACGTCAGGAGGAGGGAGTTAGGGTTAGGGTTTACCTGCCTTAGTCGGAGTCGGGTCGGGGTCGTCGGGGTTGGAGCAGCGGTGGAGTCGGGTTGGCGTCGGAGTCGGGTCGGCGTCGACGAGGGGAATCAACGGTGGAGGGGGGACGCTGGAGGGAAGGGGGTCGCCGCAGGGAAGGGGGTCACCGCGGGGAGGGGGTAGCCGGAGGGAGGGGTCGCTGGAGGGAGGGGGTCCCTGGAGAGGACAGAGAAAAGGGGGAAGAAATTTGGGGAGCGGGAGATTGAAAATTTTTGGTGAAAGAAAAAAAAAAGTTCGATCGGATGGAACCCTATATGAAACATTTTAGCGACGTCCACAAAGGACGTCGCTAAACGTCGTTATTTAATAAAAAAACTGGCGACGTCCCTAATGTGGAGTCGCAAAACGTCGCTGAGTTAAAGAAAATAGCGACGTTCTGCGACTAGACCGCGATATCAGCTTTCCAAAGCATAATGTGTCGCGCTAACGGTCGGTAAACGTCGCTGATAGTGACGCTCAGCGACGTTTTTATAGAACGTCGCTAAATTCACAAATATTACCGACGTATATGACTTGCGTCGCTAATTTCGTCGCCAATACGACTTATTTTGGTAGTGAGCAAGCGGTGCTTCACTAGAAAAACTTAAATACCGGTCGCTTAGACGAATTTTTGCCTTGTTGACAGAAGGGCTCTTTCGGCTTGTTCCCAAACAAATCTCTACTTTAGAACTTTAAAATTAAAAGAATTTACTAAATCAATTTAACTGTTTGATTTAGCCTAAATTTAAATATTGAGTAAAAGAAAATAGAATTGACAAAATACTACTACAATATTGGGTATGTGAAGTATCAATTTATAGCTATAATGAATGGTTGATTAAGCAAACAAACTGTTCTATAGTACTTAGTTATGTCAAGGAATTTGCTTTGACCAAAACAATTAGGAAATGTCAGCAGTAGACAACTTGTTGGTAGATTTTCTTGAAAGCTAAATGTGCTAACAACTAGCAATAATTTATGTAACAGAATAAATGTTGAGTAAACTTAAGAGCAGCAAATGTAGTAGTCGGAACCAAGAATTTGTCTAGCAGAATAAATGTTGGTGACAATAATCTATCAATAATGTGCAACCAAGAATTTGTTACTAATATAATAGTACAATTAACAGTAGCAAATTAAGAATGTGTATATACATATTGCTAACAAGAGGTTGGTAACAAAGTCTTGCTAACAAAAGCTTGGTAACAAATGTGAAGTACTATAGCAAATAGAAACACAAAATGTGAATTGTTGTAGCAAATATAAAGTAGCAACTTTTGAAGGATTCGATAAAATTGGCAGTAGCTACTTTTTAACCGTAATAAGTTAATAATTTGTAAACAATAGCAAATTTAACAAATTAGAATAGATAATCCTAAACTATCTCTTAGATTGTTGGAAGTTCTTCACAATTCTTCCTTTTAAAACTACAAGAAAATAAAATAATTAAATATTACCGGCCTCCGGGGAAGTCGTACACGTAGCACTGTCCTAAGAGATAGTCCGAGTCGATGTGCAGACGGTATTCGAACGCTCCTAGTGGTAAAATCTCCGTTCCACCGGAATCTCCTTGCCGCACATGACTTGGAGAGAGTGACCACCGACTTAGCTCTGCCCAGAGCAAAAAAAGGAGGACGGAGTGTTTCGGAGAGTACGAGATTTTTAAAGAGAGTTTCTGTCAGGAATTTTCTGTATTTTGAGAATGAAAAGAGAACTCAATATATATGCTTGCAATGGAGAGGAGAATCAAATGCAGTTTTAATTAACCAATTTAATTCGAACGTTATACCACATGAAAAACACATGGTTCAATGAACCTGGACGGAATTTAAAATCCAACTGTAACAGAATTTAAAGGAATAGTAACGGTCAAAATTTGAATATGAGCAAAAAGATTTATTTTTGGGTCTCAGCCCGAACCCGAAGAAGGAATCGGATCGACATTCGGCGCCCGCAGATGTGAACACGTGTCCGCACCCGTTACGCACGCCGAACCGAACCGAACCGGACCTAGCCGAGCCGAGCCGAGCCGAGCCGGGCCGGGCGGCGGCGCGCACGTGTGGCCCATGGAGCTCCCACACACAACTTTTTAATAAAGCACAAAAAGGAGTAATAATATATACACACTCATTTTCCCTTTCCCAACCGCATGTGGGACTAAGGTGGGAGTTGACCTTTTGCTCACAAGGTTGAGCATCAGCTAACGGTTTTGACAACAATCTTCCAATGTTATCAAGAGTTGCTCTAAAATTGAACTATATTTTAATTTTTTTCCCATAAGTTGCTAGTACCAAACAATTCGTGAGAACTATTTTTGAAAAAGGAAACAAGCAAAATCCATCAGCAATAATAAACAATCCCAAATCCACCCTGAGGTCTTGTTTGGGATTCCAGCTGCTATCTTTAAAAAAAAGAAGAAAATGAGATTAGCTTTTAACTGCATCGTGCCATATGCTTTCAAGAGCAACCAAAAATTGAACTTGTTCTTCAAGTTTTTTTGATAAATTATTTTTACCAAAACAGTTCCTGGAACTTTAAAAAAAAGCAAATAAGTCATGGTAAACAATTCCAAACCCATTCTAAGACTCAAATTGAAGGAATTACAAAAGACAAAAAGAATTTATAACTTGTGATAATAGATCGAAATCGCAGAAGACTGTTTGGCAAATATTTAGAAGCAAAATATACGATTAATATGTAAATCACATTATTTTATGAAATCTTTCATTAAAAAATATACATAGGTATCTTAATATACACCATTCCCAAGATTAATGCCCAAGTTTTATTTGAATCAAGAAAAATGATCAATCAATCCATTTCTAATATTGAAACAAATCAGGAAAGAATTGAGAGAAAAAGTCAAAATACAATCAACTTTATTTCGACTATCAAAAAGTTTTTTTTATAATACAAATATTAGTCATAATGATAAAAGTCTTTATTGTGACTTATCTTCGTTGTGTATTTTATAAATTATCACAAACAAAACTACTTAACAAGTATCACTTAAAATATGTTTTTAGTATGGTTTGGGTTTGCTACTATTTTTCAAAAAAATGATAGTAGAAGCATGTTTTGAGAAAAGCATGTTCCGAAATAGGATGACTGTTGTAAATAACTATCCTAAAAGTGAATTAATTTTTCATTTAAAAAAAAGCTGTTATCAAACAATTGTGGACTGCTTTTTCGAGAAAAAATAATCATAACCTGTCTCCAATAAGCACTCAGAAACACAACCTAAGACTTGGTTCAAAATTATATCGCTTTTTTAAAAACCGATTATAAAAACAGCTTTTGACAACATGTAGAAGAGTATTGTTAAAAGCTGATGAATTTACTTTTCAATTTTTTTAGTCGGTTGTTATGAAATTTGATTTTTTTCAAGAAAAAATAAGCAAAAAATTGAAATGCGCTCCAAGAAAATAAGCATTGTCTTAAGCTTTCGGAAGTTGAAGAAAGACTACTTTCAAACATTGCTTATGCTTTGTGAAAAGCAGCAGCAATACCAAACCATTGTTGGCAGTTCGACAAAAAAAAAAAAAATCTGGACCGACAAAAATACGAGTATAGATCGATGCAATGCAAGTAAAATATATTAAAAAATCGATCAAATATTCGTCAAACGAAAATATTGAGATTAGAAACTTCAAATACATAAACAAGTGATAAAATTTCGTTTATTAAATATGTTGCCACCATATTTTTTGTGTCAAAATTGTCAATAATTCGTATGAAGAACACGTTTAAAATTTTTATGCTTAAAATTCGCTTACTAATCTGAATATTTTAAAAGTAGGTAAGTATTATGTATTTCTGAAAGAAACTAAATTTTTTTCCCCTATAATACAAGTTTTATTCGGGGGATTGCTAACAAGGTACCAAACCGCGATATTGCACGGTGAAGAAGGAAAAAAACAAAGAGGGCGTCTGCTGTCGGATTGTTATTACCCACACTTTCCCATTGCCTCCTCTCCCACCGTCTCATCATATATATCCAAACCCTATCTCTTTCTCTCTCTCGCGTTCCCCAACCGCCTCCTCATGGCTTCCGTCGCTTCCTCTCTCCTACCATCCCCTTCTTCTTCTTCTTCTTCCTCCGCTTCCTTCCTCGACCCAAACCCTAACCCTAACCGCAGGTTTCCCGCCAAAATCCCAACCTTCCTCTCCAGACCTAGCCTCCGTCGAATCAGCAGACCCCCGGCTCAGCTCCTCCGTAGCCGGAACCCTAAATCAGAGGGCGACAGCGGCGGCGGAGGAGGAAAGGGGTGGGAGTCGCTGATTCAGGACGTGGTGAAGAGCGCGGTCAAGCGGTGGGACGACTACGTGAGCTCGTACAGGAAATCGAAGGCGGAGGAGACGGGAGAGGGAGTGGAGAAGGAGAAGGAAGAGAAAGTGGAGGAGGAGGAGGAGGAAGGGATTTGGGATTGGGAGAGGTGGAAGCGGCACTTTGCGGAGATGGAGGACCAGGAGATGGTCGTTTCGGTACTCGAGGTTCGCTCCCCATGCTCAACCGCTGGCCGTGTTTTTATCATGTCCGTGTCGGTCACATATCATGAACAGCATAAGAACTCAAAAAATACAGGATTGTATCTTGTTCCCGTGCTCATATTGTGTAGTGTCCTATTCGTGATTGTTTGGACATAGTTCTTAAGCTATAATTATGTCCGGGAAGAAGATAAAATTGCTGATCGGTGCCATATCGTGGTAACACATTATCATGCATGACAGAGACATTTCGGCATATACTTGAGAGGCAAGAAATCGGCATAGTTTGGGGTCAGGATGGCCATATTGTGTCGTACTCGTGTCTGTGTCAGGATGCCCATATTGACTTGCAAGCTATATCTTTGTCCGAAAAGGAGAATGCGAATGTAATGTTTGATAAAATAACTGATTTTGACATCAAAATTTGGTCCTGTGGGCATATTAGTAGACACCAATACCCCTTAAAGCCCTACCATTTTGACTTTAGTTTGTATTATGTGACTTTAAGTATCATTCTAAATACTATATGTAATTTATTTTATAGTTAGATACATATTTATGAGGCACACCTCAACAATGTTCTAAATGGCAGCCGCCTAGGCGGTAGGCGCTCTCTCTCCGCACCGCTTTTCGGTAGGTGGTGGAGTAGGCGGCCAACGGAGGTTGGCGGCATAGGCGGAGGTGAGGCTGCGTAGGCGGACGCCTAGGCGGAGCAATACCTAACAAGATATTTTGGCCAAAAATGTTTTGTAAGCATTATGGGCCTATGGTTTACTTTTACAAAACTAAAACTTTATAAATCTTCGTTCTACAACTTAGTTATTGCATGGAACACTCTTAAAATATGCATAGTATGCAAAAAACAGTGGTGAAATAGTAAAAAAAATGTTCAAAATGTATCGACCGCCTAGGCGGTGCCTAGGCCGCCTAGGCGGTAGGCGGACTCTCCGCCGCGCACCCGCCTACTGCCGTTTAGAACCTTGCACCTCAAGGAGAGAATCACAATGCTAAGGGAGGTTGTTCCTAGCTTCGACCAGGTGTGTGCACTCGATGTGAATAAGCACGACTTTAAGCAAGGAATCAATAACATCATTGAATCTCCCCATCTAGAGTCCAAGCCACTGGAGCTCCCCTTTTTGCTGCGAACAAGGCTGATCTGGAACAGAGCCACACAAAGCAGTTTCGAGGTCAAAGGTCTTTATCTTGTTATTATACATGCACCTTACCTTATTTAGGCGCATGCCTTTTGCAATTTGCACCTAGGCCCCAAAGACCTTGGCGCCTAAGTACGCTTATGACCTCTAACATTTACGTTCTGAATAGTAGTTGACACATCATGCACAAGTTATTCACAATATAGTAAATAAAAGTTAGGACAGGAGATGAGCTTTACATGATACAACATGATGGTAGGCCCCAAATATAGCTTGAAACCAAGGTTCACAGTATCGGTATCGGTATCAGACTCTTCCTATGATTATTGGGATTGACAGTATCGGCGGTTTCGGATCGGAGTATCGAATTTTTTGGTATCGGAAAGCAAATAATTATAATAAATTATTAAAAATTTAGATTTTTTTACATTTAGGCATAATTATGAGTATTTTCTGCGTTGTTTCTTAGTAGTTTTGAAATTGAATGAAATAATAGTCACCCTTGCTGATTGTTTACCTGTGATAAACAAGTTTTTTTTCATCGACATGCTTTTACAATCTTACTATGCTTTTACAACCTTGCTGCTTTGGTCTTTTTCGTGCAATTTTCTCTTCCAAATTGATGGTAAAGAGATCCCCAACGTCGGTATCGGTCAGTACCGGTAATGATCGGTATCGGATCGGGACACACCAAACCTTACCAGTATTGGGTGTATCATATCGGTATTGGCTGGTACTGCAAACTATGCTTGAAACACAAGATGTGAGAAATTTGCAGATGCAGTGAAATACCCTCAATTTCATTGGTGCTAGTGAGGTCCAAATTTGGGTAACATGGTGCTGATAAGAGCCAATGTATAGTTGCCATTGTGGCCATTAATTATGTTAAATTCTTGTGCATCAGGTTTCCCGTAGATATTGTATATCATATAAATTATAAACTAGAAAAACTTCAAAAAAGTGTTTTACGATGATCAAAGGTCATCTATCATAATGAAAAGTGGGAGTCCTAAGTCAAGATCAGGTTCATGATATTTTGGTGGTTTTTCTTTACTTGCCTCGCCTATTTTCCTGTGGGTGCTATCTCTCTCTCTCTCTCAAACACACATTTCTACTTCTATTTTTCTTTGTGACTCCTTCCCTCATCAATTATTGTAGCATTCTTTTGTCCATTATATTCTTTTATCACAAGAAGACACTTCTCCACCTGGTTCCATTTTCTGCCTTCTTTCTTCGGTATGCTATGTTGCATGAAGACGGATATGGATATGGATAAGGACATGGTACAAGTACGGATACATGCAATTTCAGATAGAATAAGTAGTCAACTATGTTGCAGAATAGAGAAACGGGTATAAGCGGATATGGATAAGGACATGGTACAAGTACGTATACATGCAATTTCAGATAGAATAAGTAGTCAACTATGTTGCAGAATAGAGAGATGGGTATGAGCACGATACGTGTAAGTACACATTTTCTTGTGTCCACGACTCCGTGCAACAGTCGGTTTCTAAAAGAAACTTCATATTGATCTTGATTTTACATCAACAGTAGTCAATAAATCTATCTACTTCTTATATATTTGTTTTTATCTCAGTACTTGAGGGCATCTGTTAAATCCTGAGGAACCCTTTTGTTATCCTTTTTTCTGTTTCTTTATTCCTTATGAATGCCGTCACTTTGCAGTATGCACATTAGGCACTTAGGTTTTTGTACTTGATGCTTATTTCGAAATTTGACATCTATATAATGATTTCTTTTCTAACTTGTGATAGTCTGAGAGTTATGATGTGCTTCTGTGGCATTTATGCTAGGACGTCTTTCAAGCAATATTCCTTCAGCTTATGACGAGCGAACTCTCATAATCAAGTGGGAATTCTAACATTGAGTATGGACAGTTAGGATGCAACTTCAGTACCCTAGAAATCAAAAGGTAACTCGAGGATAGGTATAACTATTAGCATGGTAATCAAAGGTGCGCCTTGCAGAAAGGCGCAACAGTTGCGCCTCGCACCTCACTAGGTGAGGCACTTTTCTTCGGGCGCATCAAAGGTCCGCCTAAGGTGCGACTTTCAGTAAGGCACAACCAAGAAAATGCACACCTTATGGTTTCTTTTTTGTTCTTTTATATATATATTTATACAAAAAACTTTGAGGGGGGGAGATGACCCTTACCGCATACAAGTGGGAGGGAGGTAGCCTTTTCCACGGTTGCTAAAGTTGGTAATTGAACTGAAAAAACTAAAATTTACTAAAAGCGTGGTAGGAAGAATACAAACTCTTGTTAGTTTTGTTGACTATTATTGCTACTCCTGCTCTCCTAGTTCACTTGGTTATGTTTTAACATGTTTTTGTTGGTTTTAATATGTTATTCGGCTTTATTTTTTTGCATTACTAATTTTTTAATGTATATTATTATTATTTTTTATTTTTGCATCTTGCTTCGCTCGGGCACGTCCCTTAAATGCGCCTTGCATCTCGGACGATATGGACCTTTTGCGCCTCGAGTGCACCTTGCGCCTTTGATTACCTTGACTATTAGCAGTCATGAGGGATGCCTCATACGAGTGGTTAAGGCAGGCATTTAAACATAATCTCAAACCAATTCAATGAGATCACTGGCGAGCCCCTCCAAAAGCATCACAGTGCTCCTCATTGCTCATCTCTTTCTCCCCTAACATTAATATTTTTGAAATTTGTGACTAATATTTTGTTTCTTGGATACTCGAGGGCTTGCATGTTTGCCAATAAAACACAACAAAAAGTTCGTATCCCAAAATTTTGGCTTGTCTTCACGAATTATTATCTTCCATTCAGCTCTATTAAACCCCGTCTCCTCTAACATTAGCAAATACATATCCTTATTCTAATCATTGATACAATTTCTTTTAGGTTTCAAGATCAGTAAATTATTAGAGGTAAGTATTGATCGATCAATGGGTTTTTTGTTTCTTAGTAATCTTCTTGAAAATTGGATTACACTTGAAATTTGTGTTTGCAACTGAAGAAGGGTAGGTTTAAGGAGGAAAGGGCTATTGCTCTTTTCCTTGCCACACAAATATATATAGAACATGTTACATAAGCCAATGGGCTCGAAGCCTATACCTCCTTTTAACACTCCCCTTCATGGTGCAGCATACATGCTTTACATGCAAGCTTGTCACATATAAAGTTAACTCTAGATTTTCTGTGTTCAGTAAACAAATCAACTAAACAAGGTTCACAGTATCGGAATTGGTATTTGACCGTTCCTATGAGTTTCGGGATCAAGTGGTATCGACAACAACGTCGGTTTTGGATTTGGAGTATCAGAAAGCAAACAATTAGTAATAGATTATTAACAATTTAGAAAAAAAATACTTTATACATTTAGGTATAATTTTGAGTATTTTCTATGTTTTTTAGTAGTTTTGAAATTGAATGAAATAATAGAGTCACCCTTGTTGATTAGTTTATCAGCGATAAAAATGTTTTCTACATTTACATATGTTTTTACAACCTTACTATGCTTTTACATCCTTATTGATCGGTTTTCTTCTTCATTTACATATGTTTTTACAATCTTACTATGCGTTTACATTTTTGATGATTGGTTTTTTTCCTTCAATTTTCTCGGTCGAATTTACTTGGAAAGGGACTCCCAACGTCCCTATCGGTAGATGTCAGTATCGGATCGGGACATGCCAAACTATATTGGTATCGGCCAATACTGCAAAACTATGCAACTAAATCATGTCCAGATTTTACATAAAAGATATCACAATCCCCTCCTTTACCTTGTCGTGAAAACCTGAATATGCTTAGTCCTCTCATGAAAGACATAATCCTTAGCAATATACATAGCTACCAAGGTTCAAAGTATCGGCATCAGAATCGGTATTGGACCATTCCTATGAGTATCGGGATCGGTAGTATCGGAGGTTTCGGGTCGGAGTATCGGATTTTTTGGTATTGAAAAGCAAATAATTATTAACATTTTAGAACATATATTTTATATATTTAGGCATAATTTTAATATTTTTAGTATTGTTTCTTAGTAGTTTTGAAATTGAATAAAATAGTAGTCACCCTTACCGATTTATTTACATATGATAGATAAGTTTTCTTCTTTTACATGCTTTTATAACCTTTTTATGCTTTTACACCTTTGCTGATTGGTCTTTTTCGTTCTGTTTTTTTTGCCGAATTGACTGAAAAAAAAGACCGCCGATGTCAGTATGGGTCAGTATCGGGTATCGGTCGGTATCGGATCGTGACATGCCAAACCGTATCGTTATCGCCCGTATCGGATCGGTATCGACCGATACTGCGAACTATGATAGCTAACTTATTGTCACACTTTAAGCTCATAGCAAAAGAGGGCCCAAAGCGCAGTTCTCCAACCAAAAATCTAACACACCACCGCGCATCCGGTATTATCTAGCCTATGATGCTATACTTAAACTCTGTGCTAGAACCAGACATGCCACTTCGCTTATTGCTCTTCCAAGATAACATGTTGCCTCCAACAAAGATATCAATAACCAGTGATGGATAGATGATCAGAGGGTGAAGCTGTCCAATAAAACATTGATAAATCCACGAACTGGAGAGTGCCCAAAGTTGGAGTAATTAAACCCTTCAAGGTGCACTCTTCAAGTATCTCAAAGACGATACGGACACTGGAGTTGCCGGTATCGATACTTGTGTAAAGGATCCGTGAGTGTTTTATGTATTTTTTATATAAATTTAAAAAAATACTGAAGAGTCAAAATTGTAATTCGATACAGAACTGCTAAAACTACCCGTACTGATAATCGTGGAAAGGGTCATTACTGTTACTGATACCGAGACTTTGAACCTTGGGTTTCATGCAACGTCATGACACATAGTTTCCTTTTTACCTTCCGGATATTCCCTCACTGATCTAATGTTTACTGGAGCCCATTCTTCATCAACTTGAGTTTGTTCTAGAATCCATTTTTTGGTAAATTTCTAATATTTGATTTTGACGAGGATTTAGTTTCAATGTTCTTGAACTAGTATTTAAATTCTTTAGTAAATAGCAGCTACTCCAGCAATTGAGAGAATCTAATTGTTGGTAACGTATCAGATGCAATTAAATGATGCTGTTGCTAGAGAGGATTATGTTGATGCAGCTAAGCTCAAGCTGGCAATTTCTGCTGCGGAGAGAAATGATTCTGTTGGTACCGCTGTATCTGATATCAATGTAAGAAGGTTGGTTGTCGGTGCTTTGACATGTTTAGTCATAATGTTTTTTTACCAAGTATTTTTGTTGTTGCAGAGAGCCATAGAAGAAGAGCGTTACAATGATGCAATTTTCCTTCGTGATTGTGCTGGAGTGGGACTGGTATATGTCAAACAGAAATAAATTTTGTGTTGAAATGAATTATTGCCATAGTGTTGTGACTTCAAAAGTAACTCTCTTAGTACACACTAAAAGAATTATTTATTGGCTTGTAGGCTCTTTCACAGAGCACATTTAGTTGCATACTTAATGATAGCTGGTCTTTTTTTACATGAATGAATTCAATTTATTGGCGTGACTAATTTAAGAGCATGGGTTACTTACAGATTTATCATATTCGTCATAGTATATTGGATTTAATATAATTGATATTATGAGAATATGAAGTAGCAATTCCAATTTCTGTATGCCTTATCTTATAAAATGGAGCATATGGTGTAGCATGTATTTGGTCCATATATGTTATATTGCAAGTTGCAAGCATGGTATTTGTTTCCAGCATGATCTGTATTTTAGCTTGCACACCAATTTTACTAATGTCAAGTACGCTTATTTCTAGTAATATGAAACTAGAGTTGAGATATTATTATTGTTGCTTTGATGCAAAAGGAAAAGAAAATAACTCTTCATAGTTCAAAATTCTTCACTGGTAATGTATCTGTTGTCTGATTAAGATAATTTCAGGCCCATATTCAGCTTTGTCAAGACCGTTCATGGTTTTAGATTGGGCAATTCAAGTTGTTGGATAAGCCAAGTTCTATTCTAAAAGCTTTACCTGGGGAAATTAGGTTAATGCTTCATAATATTATTGTACAAGGTTTTCCAACCAAAAGAAGTCCAAGAACAATAAATACAAGGATTGACCATTGGAACCAGTTGTCAGCTATGTTTAACCTAAATGAGTTGATGCCAAGTAACTGGCCAAAGTTTACTATTGGCGAGAAAGGGACTTCTCTTGAACTAATGTGTTATTAGGACTGCAGAAGCCTACTGTACTGCTAACCCATATAAATCCGTGATGTGACTGATAAAACTCTGCAGAAATAAAAAATATGGATAAATGGAAAGACCGATATGCTTATTAGGTAAGCAGAACATTTTTTTTTTGAATAATATGGTAACAAAGAACTATGCTATGAAGGAAAGGGAGGGACTTATATTGAACCTGGAAGTCTACTGGGAGGATACATAATCTATGTTGCTCTTCAGATATATAAAGCTTGCCCCTAGAAGGAGCGACCCCTTGAGGAAGAAAAACTGTAGATGGATAAAATGACAAATATGGTCATTGGATATTCTCATCTTAACTGAAATGATAACCAATTAACTAAAATACACACAGAGAGGGTAGTTACAACATCTCAATGACCCTTCTTTTCTCTTCTCGGTCCTTCCCCCATAGTGGAACATGCAAACAACCAATAACATGATAGCTGGCATAAGAAGGTGCTTTAGGAATAAGATTGGATGAGATAATTGCTTACTGGTGCTTAGCTTGGTTCAAGGTTCTAAATGGCGGTAGGCGGGTGCGCGACGGAGATGGTCCGCCTACCACATAGGCCGCTTAGGAGCTTGATATTTTGGGCATTTTTACTATCTTACTACTTTTTTTTTTGTGTGCATAATATGCATATTTTGAGGGTGTTTTACGCATAACTAAGTTGTACAACAAATATTTATGATGTTTCAGTCTTGTAAAAGTGAACCATAGGTCCATAATGCTTGCAAAATTGTTTTGCCAAAACATCTAGTCGGGTATTGCTCCGCCTAGGCGACCGCCTCTGCTGCCTCTCCTCCGTCTACGCCGCCAAACCTCCGCTGGCCGCCTACTCCACAGACGACGGCAAAAGCGGTGCGGATAGCGGCCGCCTCCACTGCCATTTAGAACACTGGCGTGGTTACTAATCACAATAACATGAACATTCTTAGCTTCCCTTAGAAAAGAGCTCTCAACATCATATGCACTTTATGTGACTTCCTTGGTTGACTTTGGATTTGACCAATTTTGGTTATGACTCCATTGGTAAATATTTGATTTTCTATGTTTTGAAGATTCTCTGGGTTGTTTGACCTTATGTAATAGTTTTTCCTTTGTACTACTATATCGATGGAGAAAACTAATTTGTTTTTTGGAAATCCGTACAGGTTGGATGGTGGGCTGGTATTTCCAAAGATTCTACTGATCCTTATGGTCGAATAATTCATATTAGTGCAGAACATGGGAGATATGTGGCAAGAAGTTTTAATTCGAGGTTAAATACCTTTTCTTACTTGCACTTGTATATGAGCTTGCCTAGATACATTAGATTTCTGTATCATCTTTTGGTGTTGCATTGGTAAGTATGTTTAAGTTTCCTTTCTCTGCTTGGCAATTTTGTTTTATAGATGTTTAAATTCATAGAAAAATAGTATGTCAGAAACATTCAAATTCAGAAAAAAAATGTTACATTATTTGTATTTAAGTTTTATTGGTAAGCTTGTAGGGTGCCCTGGAAGAATAGATGCATGTAAACATAATTTCAATTTAGTAAATCTAGAACTATATAGAAGTATGGATAGAGTAGTTAAGTATATTAATAATATTTGTACTGGGATTTAGTCCCACATTGCCAAGAACAAAAGTGAGAGGGGTTAGCCTCTCCTATATATATGTAGTTCTCATTCATTAATAAAATCTATCCCATTATTCTACTATACATGGTATCAGAGCCATAACAAATCCACACCTCTCTCTTTCTCTCCACAAAGAAAAACAAAAACCTAACCCTAACACACACACACATACACCCCCCCCCCCCCCCCCCCCCCCCCCCGGGCCATTGCTGCCGCCACCCCCCTATTGCTGCAGCCTACTGCGAGCGCCCCCCACCTTGTTGACGCCCCTGCTGACGCCACCCCCCCGCCCCCTCCACTCTTCTCTGCTGCTGCTACAGTAAACCCCCCCCCCCCCCCCCCCCCCCAAGCCCCCCATCCGCTACTGCCCCCCCCTCCATGGATCATGTGCCAAACCCTAATCCTAATCCAAACCCTAACCCTTGCTTCTTTCCACCGGCCGCCGTCCAACCCCTCCAAATCCTAACCTTAGGGGTGCAACTCGGGCGGACTAAACCCGAGCCCGATCGGGTAAACCCGTTAATGGGTTGGATTAGAGTTGTAGATAGTCGGGTTCGGGCTCGGATTTGGGTTCAAATATTTGAACCCGATTATAAATCGGGTTGGGCTTGGGTTCATGTGCCGGGTTATCCGAAGAACCCGAAACCCGACTTATATATATATATATATATATATATATATATATATATATATATATTGTCAAACTTCTCAAATAAAAAGTTCAAATTCTAAATTTCTTCACCCAAACTCTTCAACTCCTTATCCTAAATCTTATTTCAGTTTGTATTTTGTAATTATCAAGACTTGATTGCTATTTGATTATGTGTTTAATATTAATTTTGTTTAAAATTGTTTCAATTAGTATATTAGAGCCCGATAAACCCGATGGACCCGACCCAACACGAGTTTAACCCGAGCCAAACCCAATCCTCCGGGCTTGGTCTTGGGCTTTATATGTTGAACCCGAGGTCGGGCCGGGCTTGGGCTCGGGCTAGGCTTATGATTCATCGGGTTGGGCTTGGGTTGACCTCAAGCCCGACCCAACCTGCCCGAGTTGCACCCCTACCTAACCTAGTTCCAAAATAAAAATGATGCGATCCTCAGAGGGTAAACAATTATTTGTTTGCAGGAACCTCTGACTTTCCAACATGAACTTTTTGGATTACCAACAAGTTTGTTTGCAGGAACCTATCCTAAACATTGACTTGGTATACTCAGAGGGTAAACATTATCGGTGTTGTTTGTTGGAACCTCCGACTTCTAACGTTAGTGTCAGGAATTTGACGAAGAGCAGACAAGGTGCTTGTATTGCGTGAATCTTTGTTTCTTTCCTTACTTGATCTTCACATCATGATCTAACATAGGGTAACTTGGGTTACCTCTCTGTCTTGGCTTGTATGATCCACTTTCATCTTTACTTCCTATGCGCGTGTCGGTTTTGGCCACGTTACTAGCGCATTTGTAAAGTTGATGTGATTATCAAGTTCAAAAGATCAAAGCGATGGTCCAATCGAAAATATTACGAGATGACTAGCACTAGGGTGAATAGCAGTGCTACAGACACTAGTGTCGGAAACACAATGGCGGAACCAACGGACACTGATTTAACGATTTTCTTGATTTGACTTGTCGACCAACGGTTAGACGGACTAGAAGGCTACTCGACCTAGCGAAAAAAGGTCAAGAAGACGCTTCTAGGGATGAGGTTGTCCAAACATTTAACTGACAACCCCCCAACAAAGATTGATCCCATCTTTGAGCAATAGGAGAGATGATAGTCGACTGTTTACACAGTTGATGGATTCCATGGAACCATCGGTGGAAGACATGGTTCAGAATACGGACTTTGTTAAGAAATTATGGGAGGTCCTAGCAGCGGCGTTTGATGGCAAACACGATTTGTCTCGTATGTACGACTCGGTCGTTGGCATATACAAAGCTAATCAGGGAGAGAAATCTCATAAGGATCATTTCAGGACCTTTAAGGCTATGACTGATGAGGTTGATCGTATATTGCCCCTTACAACAGATATCAATGAAGCTATGGCTCAATGTGAGCAACTTCTGTTGGTACATTGAATTTGATAACATTAACTGCATCTTCGTGTTTTAGTTTCTCTATCCTTTTAAGAATCAGATACACCGCTAAAAGTCTCTCAAAGGCAAACTACAAAAGATCGTGAAAACAAAGACATTGTTATAAGTCTCTTGGAAGACTAAAAGGCTGGTAAAAGAAAGACTGAAGACTCGGCATACTCAAAGCTCACACTCAAAGATTCAAGTTCCTAGAGTCTGTACAAGGTCTAGGACAACTGTGAAACACTTAAGGTGGATGACAAACCAAAAGCCAATATAAATATTGTCCAAAATTCTATTTTTCTTACAGAAACGGAATACCGACGGTACACCGGTTCGTACCGACGGTATACTGAATTTTGTGCACAGAAAAGTTTCTGTCTACAAATTTGGCATACCGACGGTATATCGGTTTATACCGACGGTATACCGAATTTTGTTCACAAAAAAGTATGTCTACAAATTTGGCATACCGACGGTATACCGGTTTATACCGACGGTATACCGAATTTTGTTCACAGAAAAGTTTCTGGATACAAATTCGGCATACCGATGGAATATCGATCCATACCGACGGTATACCGTTTTACAATACTTTGAATTTTTGAATGGTCATATCCACAACATTAAATGCTCCAACGGCTAGATTTATTGCCGTTACTGTTACAGAACGGTATACCGACGGAATTCCGATTGGTACCGACGGTATACCGATCGCTGAATGAATGGAGCATTAAATGACCAGCTCTCTTGGTTCTATTTAAAGTGCTCGAATCTTCTCTTTGAAGACATCCGCTTGAGCTTTAAAATTTTAAATTTCTCAACCACAAAATAACTCCACCATTACTACTCTACAAAAGCTTTAATTTGTTATCCAACCAAAAGTGCTAGAGTATTCAAGAGTTGTAATATTAGATCTTCAAAGTGTTCTAGGAAATCGAAACCTTTCTTTCTCTCAAGTTGAAGTTGACGAGCCGTCGGAGGAAAACTCGTGTGTAAGAAGTTAACGAGCTCTTCGGATCCAAACTCGTGTTAGAAGTTGACGAGTTCTTCGGATCCAAACTCGTGTGTAACTATTCACTCAAATAGTGGATTAAAACCTGAGAGAGTTCCGGGACTGGAGTGCTCTTGGGAGGATACCAGGATACATCGAGTGTTTGATTCTCTCTTCCTTTATTATTTTTTAAATTGCTTATTATTGTTGATAATATTCTTATTACCCTATTCACCCCCCTCTAGGGTTCTACAATTGGTATTAGAGCCTTGTCTCTTGATTTGGACTTACATCCTTAGAGTGATCCATGGCCACTAACCCTAGTACCAACTCATTCCACAATGAGGGACACTCCACAAATAGATATCATCTATTTGATGGAACCAATTATAACTATTGAAAAATTAGGATGTGCATTTACTTGAAATCTCTAGATTTCGATCTATGGGATTGTGTTGTAAATTGCATCCCCAAATCTTCCGTAGTTATTGAGGAAGTAGTTTCGGAAACCCTTAGAGAGACTTTCAGAAAACGATAAGAAGGTCGCAAGTCGAGATGCAAAGGCTATGAACGCACTCTATTGTGCTCTTGATAGTAATGAGTTCAATAGAATCTCTACTTGCAAAATTTTTAACAAAATATGGAAACTTTTGGAAGTCACACACGCGTGAACGTCACAAGTAAATGAATCAAAGATTAGTAGACTCACACAAGAGTATGAATCTTTCAAAATGAAACACGATGAGTCTATTACTGTTATGTTTACTCGATTCTTTGATATCATTAACCCTCTCCCTTCTCTTGGTAAGGTTTATCCCACTCATAAAAAGATTCGAAAGATTCTCAGAGGATTAACCAAGGGATGGAATCCCAAAGCTACCGTCATCATCGAAGGGAATGACCTAACGACAATGAACCTTGAGACACTCATGGGGAAGCTGATGACTCACGAGCTGGACATGAAGGATCAAGAGGAAGCCTCCATACAAAAAAGGGAGAAAGAGAAGACGAAGGAAAAAAAAATCCCTTGCTTTTAAGGCCATCAAGTTCTCCTCAAAAGATGACTCCGATGATGACGATTCAGATGACGAAGAAGTCGCTCTCACTGCCAAACACTTCCGAAAGTTTCTCAAATTCAACAAAGCAAATCGTTCAAGGAAGGACACGGACGAAGAACCTTCTTGCTACAACTGCGAGAAGATCAGACACATCAAAAGGGATTGTCCAATGGGAAGAAGATAATCTGGCAAATACGAGAGGCCAAGCAAAGGAAACTCATCCTCAAGAAAATATGCCAATACTAGCATCTGGTGCGAAAGTGATGCTAGTGACTCGGACAACGACAAAGAATGCAAACACAATGCAAATGTTCGCCTCATGGCAACGGAATCAAATCAGGTACTTGATGACTTTTCTATGAATGCTCTCTCTTACACTGAATTAGAAAATGCCAATTTTGAACTACACGATGAAGACAAGGTTATAAGAGGTAAGCACAGAAAATCTCTCAAAGAGAATGACACACTCAAGGAAGAAATAGAAAGACTAATATCATCCTTGATATAAAAGGGAAGTCTCCTGCTTCTGACACAGATGAGATTTAGTCTCTTCGACTAAAGCTCCAAGAAGCCCAAGACGTCATCAAGAAAAAGGACGTTGAATATCAATCCCTCAAGGAAGGATATGAACTTGCTATGCACAAGACACTTGCCGCAAACCAAAGAGAATATGCAACCTCTATAAAATACAATGACCTTCTTACAAATAGTAAGAAACAAGTTGATAGAGATATGGCTCACACACACATACACAACGCCATAATCAAAGACACCAATACACATCACAATATTAGCCACAAGAACACAATACATAGGTCCTATCCCAAACATATGCACACATGAAGAGGACCATTTGAAAAAAAATACATCACATCATGCTTTCTACTATCATCACCACAACACTCATACTAGAACTCCTCAATCTACTAGAACTCCTCATATACATAACTCTCACTCACTTTCCTTACTATTGTGGTTTACTTGGGGACACATCTCATTATTATCAAATGAGAAAACATGTTGACATGGGAATGTTTAAATGGGTTCCTAAAACTAACCGTCAAGGATCCAAACATTCCTGGGTACCAAAGTCTTCATCTTCAACTTGTGTTGTAGGTGAACCCTCCATCGCATGCTAGAAGCAAATGGATTCTCGATAGCGGTTGCTCACGACACATGACCGATGACGCTTCACTTTTTGCAACGCTATCGATGAAGAAGGAAGGACATGTATCCTTCGGCAATAATCTAAAGGAGTACATCATTGGGCATGGTAATATTGGCTTCCCTTCTTATCCCTGTATTAAAAATGTTTGTCTTGTTACAAATCTTAAGCACAACCTTCTTAGCATTAGCCATCTGACGGATAATGGCTATATTGTTAACTTTGTTAAACACAAGTGCTTCATCTCTGATAGCACAAGTAGTTTTACTGTGTATGAAGGTATTAGAGAAAACAATATTTATGTTCTTTATCTTGTTGAAAGCACTAACAATGACAGGTGCTTAGTAGCAAAGAATGATGAAAGTTGGCTTTGGCATATGAGACTTGGACATACCAACATGGACACCATTTCTCGACTGGCTACCAAGAAGTTTGTTAGAGGACCCCCAAGCATTCCATTCAAGAAAGACATGGTGTGTGAAGAATGCGAGAAGAGTAAGTTAACAAAAGCTTCTTTCAAATCCATCAACTTGGTGAGCAGTACTAGACCACTCCAACTTATTCATTTGGATTTATTCGGTGCAAGTAGAATAGCTAGTCTTGGTGGAAAACTTTATGCTTTTGTTTTAGTTGATGATTTTTCGAGATTTACTTGGGTTATTTTTCTTGCAAATAAAAGTGATACTTTTCGCGAATTTGTTTCGTTTTGTAAACGTGTTCAAAATGAGAAAGGCATTATGATCAACAAAATTAGAAGTGATCATGGAGGAGAATTCGAAAATGTCAATTTTAAAAGATTTTATGACAAAAATGGCTTTGGTTATGATTTTGCTTGCCCTCGCACTTTACAACAAAATGACGTTGTGGAAAGAAAGAATAGAACCCTTGGCGATATGGCAAGGGTCATGTTAAACCAATACAAACTTCTCCAATATTTTTGGGCGGAGGCTGTTTACACGGCATGTTATGTTATAAATAGTCTTGATTAGACCTATTTCTAAGAAAACTCCATATGAGCTTTGGTTTGACAAAATTTTCTCTGTTGATTATTTCAAGGTTTTTGGATGCAAATGTTTTATTTTGAACACCAAAGATAACCTAGGCAAATTTGAAGAAAAAATCTATGAAGTTATCTTCCTTGGTTATTCTATGTATAGCAAAGGTTTTTGTGTATTTAATAAAAGAAGTTTTGTTGTCGAATAGTCAATTAATTTCTCCTTTGATGAACTTAACACTTCTACGTCCAACTCCTCAAATGATGTTGATGACATCTCTTTTGGTTTGGAAAACTCCTCTTGGAGATACTAGTACTCCTTCATTTAACAATGAAGTTGAGACTACTTCACCCGAAAACTCTCCACCAATAGAGCCTCTTCAAGAGGAGCTCCCCAAGAATGGAGATTTGTTCCCCATCATCCCAAGGAGCTTATCATTGGTGACCCTTCCTCACGGGTTAGCACTAGATTCTCTACACGAGATCACTGTGCAAATTTGGCTTTTATTTCACAAATAGAGCCTAAAAATATTAATGATGCTTTTAATGATGAATTTTGGATGATTGCAATGCAAGAAGAGCTTAAACAATTTGAGCAAAACAATGTTTGAGAACTTGTTTCTAAGTCCCACAACTATCTCATTATTGGAACAAAGTGAGTGTTTCGAAATAAACTCAATGAGGATGGTATCGTTACTCGTAACAAAGCCCGATTGGTTGCTCAAGGCTATAACCAAGAGGAAGGCATTGACTACGAAGAAACCTATGCTTTGGTTGTTCGTCTTGAACCCATTCGAATGCTTTGTGCTTTTGCGTGCTTTAATGATTTCAGACTTTTTCAAATGGATGTCAAAAGTGCCTTTCTGAATATTGTTATTAAAGAAGAGGTATATGTCAAGCAACCTCCCAGCTTTGAAGATTTTAAAATTTTTGATCACGTTTTCAAATTACACAAAGCCTATATGGCCTCAAACAAGCTCCTCGTGCTTGGTATGAGCGTCTTAGCTAAGACACTCCTTTTTCATCTCTCACAATTTCTCCAAAGGCAAAGCTGACACCACACTTTTTATTAACACACATAATGACATACTTCTATTAGTTCAAATCTATGTTGATGATATCATTTTTGGTTCCACTAATAAGACACTATGCATATAATTTGCCAAAGTTATGCATGATGAATTTAAAATGAGCATGATAGGGGAACTCTCTTTCTTCCTTGGATTACAAATCAAGCAAGGACCAAAAGGCACATTAATCAATCAAGCTAAATATACAAATGATCTTCTCAAGATTTTCGAGCTAGACTCATCCAAATCAATGAGAACTCCGATGGCCACGACAAAGTTTGATGAAGATGAAAATGGTATCTCGGTCGACATTCGTAAGTATCGAGGCATGATCGGTAGCTTACTTTACTTAACTGCCAGTCATTTCGATATCATGTTTAGTGTTTGTCTATGTGCACGCTACCAAGTAAATCCCAAAGAATCACACCTATGTGTCGTTAAGCGCATTTTTCGGTATCTCAAAGGCACCATTAGCATGGGACTTTGGTATCCGAAATTGCCATCATTTGAGCTTATCGGCTACTTAGATGCAGATTTTGCTGGATGCAAGATTGACCGAAAAAGTACTAGTGGCACATGTCAATTTCTTGAGAAATCCTTTGTTTTATGGTTTAGTAAGAAACAAAACTTAGTTGCTTTTTCCACAACTGAGACCGAATACATAGCGGCTGGATGTTGTTATGCACAAATTTTTTGGATGACACAAACACTTGTAGACTATGGTATGTCTTCAAATAGTATTTCTATTAAGTGTGACAACACTAGCTCTATTAATCTCACGAAAAATCCGATTTGTAACTCACGCACCAAACACATTGAGATTAGACATCACTTTCTAATAGACCACCAACAAAAAGGGGACATTCATCTTGAGTTTATTAGCACTATATATCAACTTGCGGATATCTTCACTAAGCCTCTACTCGAAGGTCGTTTCGTCTTTCTCTGCCAAGAATTAGGCATTCTAAACCTTGAATCACAAATTTGAACTCTCTGTTGATCGGTATACTGACGTAACACACCGGAATTTCGACGGTATACCGAATTTTGTTCACAGAAAGTTTTTGTCCAGAAAATCGGCATATTGACGGTACAAACCGGAATACCGCCGGTATACCGTTCCGCGTCATTTCCTGCCAACAGCCGTCTCTTTCTTCTGTTGGGCCCCACAAAATTCTCTCATTTATTTCTCTTTTTCCTTTCATATCTCCCTCATTAAATTCCATCTCTCCTTTTTCACCTTCCATCTTATCACCTATACCTTCCAACATCTCCTCCCTCTTCATTAACTCACCCATCCAATCAACCCCTCTTCTCAAAAACATCTCTTCATCTTCCCTCTATTAAACCCTCTTCATTTGCAACCTCTCTCTCTCCCCCCTATACGTTTACACCTCTTCCTTTTCCCTATACTTCTCTTTATAATTACTCTCTCCATTTCCCATTTCCACTCTATCTCCACTTCCTTCACTATGGCTCACGCGAAACGCCCACGTTCCTCTTCCTCCTACAACCCTTTCATGCCATCACCTCTACCTAACGGCGCCTATGATCGAAATATTTTCAAATCGAGCGACTCCGCCGACGCTTGGTTCCACTCCTTCCACAATCACGTCGTGTCCGAAGGGAGGCCAATCAACTTCAACATCTTTCCCGACCATCTCCCTCTTTTTCAAACTGTGGGACTTGTCACACTTCTCGGCCGTCAGGTTCCAGTCTATCAGGCTGCAGTACGCATGTTCTACTGCAATCTCGTTCCTGTTCTCGCAAATAACGCTATCGAGACCCTTGTCAATGATCGTCACTTCTGTCTCACGGCCAGGGACATTGCTGAAATCTTGGAAATTCCAAATCGGGGAGGGGTCCTTCTTCACTGGACCACAACCGTCTCCAACTGGTTCCTTCGACGAGTTTTGCAGCATCATTGCTAAAGGGCCAAACTTGCCTCCAATTCCCACTCTATCTAAGCAACTGGAGCCCTTTTACTATGAGCTCTATCACATCTTGTGCTACTCTCTCACTCCCAATTTCGGAAACTATGACTCCATCACCTCTCAGGCTCTGGTCTACATGTACTACCTCTATGCCCGAAAAACTTGGTCTTTCGCCAAAACTCTGTTAAACTCCATCTCTGTTCACTCCTCGGGAAGGCGAGCCCTCAACTATGCTATGACCATTACTCTGATCTTGGAAGCCAAGAATGTGGACCTCAGTCTCTCTGCTACACGGATGGTGCTCTATTTCTGGCTCCGTCGCGCTTTGTCGCTACTGGCCAATCCTTTCGCTCCATTCGGCTTTCCAATTCTCAATCCACTGTTGCTGCCCCCACTGATCCTCCCCCCCCCCCCCCCCCCCCCCGGGGCGTTACATGCCTCTCACTCAGCATTACCTCGACATGAGGATGGCTCAAGCTGAGGAGCAGATGCGGACTAACACTCGGGGACTCGGCACCCTTATCCAGAGCCGCCTTCATGATCAATGCTACTTTATTCAGCGCACCCTTCAGGACAAGAATGCCTTCCTTGATCCGGATCTTCAAGATCACGAATATCATGCTTCGCGGTTCTCCGATCCCAATGCTTACGGGTTTATGTATCCCGATGGGATTGACCCTTTCGGCGCCTTTCAGGATACCCCGGGTGATGGAGGCGATGATCCGGCTGATGAATGCCTCTGGTCTATGGCGTTGTTGGTCTACTAGTGTGTGATGTTTTCTTTAAGTTGTTTGTCTTTTGTGGTCCTTCGTGGACCGTGGTATGTTATTTTTATTAAGTTGTTCTTTGCGGTCCTTCGGGGATGTTGGCTTGATGTCTTTAAAAGTTGTCTTGTGTGATCCCAGTAGGGATAGTCGGTTGCTTGTTATCCTATCATTTCAGTCTTTTGTCAGTCTGTAGGACCCATGTACTTATCACTTTATAATTCAATATATGCATGGTTTCCTCTTATCTACATGTCTTCTTTATGAGCTCAACCATTTTGGATTAAGTGACAAAGGGGGAGAAAACGTATTGAGGGGGAGTCGTCTCATTGCGGGGGAGATACTCTCTAAAACACGATATTATTTCGTTTTGTCAATTATCAAAATGGGGAAGATTGTTGGCACATTGATTTTGATAACATTAACTACATTTTCGTGTTTTAGTTTCTCTATCCTTTTCAGAATCAGATACACCGCTAAAAGACTCTCAAAGGCAAACTACAAAAGATCGGTGAAAACAAAGACATTGCAATAAGTCTCTCGGAAGACTAAAAGGCTGGTAAAAGAAAGACTGAAGACAAGATATCAGCATACTCAAAGCTCACACTCAAAGATTCAAGTTCCTAGAGTCTGTACAAGGTCTAGGACAACTGTGAAACACTTAGGTGGATGACAAACCAAAAGCCTATATAAATATTTTCCTTACAGAAACGGAATACCGACGGTACACCGGTTCGTACCGATGGTATACCGAATTTTGTGCACAAAAATGTTTCTGTCTACAAATTCGACATACCGACGGTATATCGAATTTTGTTCACAGAAAAGAAATTTCTAGATACAAATTCGGCATACTGACGGAATATCTGTCCATACCGATGGTATACCGTTTTACAAATACTTTGGATTTTTGAATGGTCAGATCCACAACATTAAATGCTCCAACGACTAGATTTATTACCGTTACTGTTGCAGAACGGTATACCGACGGAATTTCGATTGGTATCGACGGTATACCGATCGCTGAATGAATGGAGCATCAAATGACTAGCTCTCTTGGGTTTTTTTTTAAAGTGCTTGAGTCTTCTCTTTGAAGACATACACTTGAGCTTTAAATTTCTCAACCACAAAAGTGCTCCACCATTACTATTCTACAAAAGCTTTAATTTGTCATCCAACCAAAAGTGCTAGAGTATTCAAGAGTTGTAATATTAGATCTTCAAAGTGTTCTAGAAGATCGAAATATTTCTTTCTTTCAAGTTGAAGTTGACGAGCTCTTCGGATCCAAACTCGTGTGTAACTATTTACTTAAATAGTGGATTAAAGCCGGAGAGACTTCCGGGACTGGAGTGTCCTTTGGGAGGATACCAGGATACATCGAGTGTTTGATTCTCTCTTCCTTTATTATCCTTTAAATTGCTTATTATTGTTGATAATATTCTCATTACTCTATTCACCCCCCTCTAGGGTTCTACAGCTTCATGTTATGGTATATCTCGTCTCTTTGCGTCCTGATGCAGACTCTGCTCGCTCTCAGATCATTGCTGGATCTGACGTTCCATTTTTAATAGAAGCACATTATCGTATCTTTCGAGTAGCAAAAGTCGTAGAGACGACTCCGAGTGATGCTCCTGCTGATCACTCTGCTCTTGGTATTGCTCATACAGGCATTCGTGGTGGTCGTGGTGGACGACGTAGCGGTCGCAATATTGGTCGTGATTGGGGCCGTGGTAATGGTGGTCACAATGGAGGACGACCACGCACATGCTTTAATTGTAGTCAGCTTGGTCATTTCTACTGGCAATGCACTAAAGCACCTACCGCTAATATCACAACTGATGCTCCTGATGATTGTGTTCGATCGGTTCAGATGACTTCGGAGTCATAAACAGAGTTTTTTGATATCCAAGCTCAACGTCGTGGTACGCTTCCACGTCTGGATCCACAACCGGATACTCATCAGTATGCTTAGTAAAGCCAAAGCAGTGGGTAATTGACTCTGCTGTGTCTGCTCACATGACCGATGACGCAGATATGATACGTAATTATGTCCCTGTCGGTCGTGTTTCTGGCATTACTGTTGCCAATGGAGGTTTCCTAACAGTCCGAGGACGTGGAAATGCTAGCCTTTCTTCCGGACTGTCACTCAGTTCTGTAGTGCTTACACCTGGAAACCCATTCAGTTTAATTTCAATTAGTCAAATTACTCGTGAACTGCATTGTTCGGTAACATTTTTCCCTGATGGTTGTGTTTTTCAAGATCTAAAGACTGGAAAGACGATTGGTAAGGGGTATATGGCTGGAGGCTTGTACTTGTTTGACATGCCATCGTCCGTTTTGGTCGGATGCGGTTCTTACCGTTTGTTATCTTATTAATCGCATGCCATCGTCCGTTTTCAATGGTAATACTCCCTTTTCTAGGCTATTTTCCGGACGAGAGCCGTTTTCTTTGCCTCTTAGAATTTTTGGTTGCTTATGCTATGATCGGGATACCCGACCGACTCTTTCTAAATTAGATCATAAGAAAATACAATGTATTTTTCTTGGGTATCCTAAAGATCAGAAAGGGTATCAGTATTTTTTTTCTATCTTAAAGAGGTATTTTTTTACTCGGAATGTTACCTTTGTTGAAACCGAATTTCCTTTACTTCCACAAACAACGGATTCGGTTCCCCAAATTTATTCGGAAGAGGATTTCTTGATATTTCCTGCTCAAACACAACAATCCTCCATTCAGGTGCCCTTCCTTACTAAGCCAGTCACCCGGTTCGATGGTCCACAGACACCGATTCAGTCAGTGCCGACGTCACTCGCACGAACATCGCCAATAATGTCCATAGAGTCATCCTCCTCTGGCTCCACTGATTCGCCTCCACCTGTTCCACCAGCAGCTCCGCCTATTCCGCCTATTCCGCCACCAGCTCGTCCTCGTCGTGCCTGTCGTGATCATCCCTTGTATGTTGATAACTACAAAGGACTTATCAGTCATACTCGGTCTCTGGTGGCTACTATTGATGAAATTTAGATTCCCAAAACCGCTGAGGAGGGTCTCAAACATTCCGGTTGGCGTGCTGCTATGAACGAGAAGATGAAAGCTCTTCGGGAGAACCATACTTGAGACTTTGTCGATTTACTTTCCGGTAAACAGGTGGTAGATTGCAAATGGGTGTTCACGATCAAGGTGAAACCGGATGGCACTCTTGATCGCCTAAAGTCTCGTCTGGTAGCTAAAGGATATTAGGATTACTTCAAGACCTTCTCTTCCATTGCCAAAATGACATATGTTCGTATCCTTTTGGCTTTGGTTGTTCGCTATGACTGGTCGTTGTTTCAGCTGGGTATCAAGAATGCTTTCCTCTACGGGAATCTTGATAAAGAAGTATATGTGTTGCAACCTCCCGGGTTTGTTGCAAGGGAGGGTAAAGTGTGTCATTTGCGGAAGGCTCTTTATGGTCTAAGACAATCACCTCGTGCGTGGTTTGGTCAATTTACACATGTTGTTACTCATTTTGGCATGTGTCAATCAAAGAAGGATTATTCGGTATTCTACCGACAGACATCAGCTGGAAGGATACTACTTGGTGTCTATGTTGATGATATTGTAATCACGGAAGATGACAGCCAAGGTATTGCAGGTTTCAAGAAGTTTCTGGGAGAACAATTTCAAACCAAGTATATGAGATCATTGAACTATTTCTTGGACATTGAGATCACACGGAGTAAGCAAGACATAGTAATGTCTCAAAGAAAGTATGTGCTGGACATACTAAATGATACAGGAATAATGCAAGCCAAGGAAGTAACCTCACCTATGGATCCAGGGGCTAAGTTACTTCAAGACGAGGGGGTCATGATGACCAATTCAGATCAGTATCGACGAGTAGTTGGAAAATTCAACTACTTGGCAGTCATGACTCGTCCGGACCTCTCTTTCGTAGTTAGTGTTGCAAGATTTATGGCTTCTCCAAGAGTTCTACACTGGCAGACAGTTCTCATAATCATGTGCTATCTAGTCAAGAATCCAGGAAAATGAATTCGAATGGAGAATTATGGACACTCGTGTTGAGTTACTGATGCTGACTGGGGTGCAAGTCTGACAGATAGACGGTCTACATCTGGCTACTCTGTATTTATTGGCGGAAACTTAATATCTTGGAAGAGTAAGAAGCAGAGTGTGATAGCACGATCAAGTTCAGAAGCAGAGTATCGAGCCATTGCTCATGGCACAACAGAGATGTTATATATGAAGCATCTTCTACAGAAATTGGGAGAAGAAGCAGGATCGAGCACAACATATATGTGGTGTGATAATCAGTCTGCTATCCATATTGCTACCAATCCTATATTTCATGAAAGGACGAAGCATATTGAAATCGACATCCACTTCATCCGTGATGAGTATACAAAGGGGGTGATAAAGTTTCACCATGTGTGGACCTCAGATAGCCGATATCTTCATGAAGTCTCTTTTGGGTCATCGGGTTCAATTTCTATGTGACAAGCTGGGCATGATTGACATTTATGCTCCAGCTTGAGGGAGGGTGTTAAGTATATTAATAATATTAGTAGTGGGCTTCAGTCTAACATTGCCTAGAACAAAAGTGAGAGGGGTTAGCCTCTCCTTCATTAATAAAATCTATCCCATTATTCTACTCTACAGAGTAAATAAGAGGTAAGATTGAATTTCAGTTCAGTAGTTAGATAAATGCATATTAGAACATGGTAATATCCCTGACTCATACAGTTGGTTCATTATCTGGCAGCACAGGCTTGGAAGCTTGTTAGGGTTATGCTGCTTTGCTGACTGTCAGTAAACTTTTTGACCCTGGTTACAGCTTATCATTGTCAACTTAACATACATGAGGTTAATAGTTATGTTTTCCTGGATGCATCCAATGAAGGAGAATCCTAATGCTAATGGCTTTTTCATCTTGGATGATTTCAAGCAATTATAGTACAATTTCTATAAACTCAATCTTTGCATATCGTACCCAGTTAACGGCCGGATCATTTTCTTGACTTGAACCTCCGTCTGCATGGATGTAAACTAAGCCTTGCATTCATGCCTAGCAACACCTGTACACAAATTAATCTGAACATCTGAACATTAAACCAAGCTAGTGACGAAAGAAGTCAAACACAATAATGTTTCCAGTCCATAACGCCCATTTTGTCTTTGGCATAATTGGTCTGTATGGTGCATCTAAGTATCTAACACATCCATAATTTGCCTCTCATCAACCTGTTGCAAACAATTTATTCTAAACCCATGCTTTGATCTCGAGTTAGGGCTCTGTAATTGTTCGCAAGTCCAATAAAATACAACACTATATAAGTCCAGAATCTGAGTATATTATGGCTCCATTTAATAAATTGAGATTCAGTTTGATCCGACTATGGCTGAGAAATCATCAGTATCCCTTGCCTACTCCAGTGTGGAATTTCATTTGGAATGAACACAATTTTTCTGCAAAATCAAGACTCTGTTCTCAAATCTTGGAGAGGAAATATCTGACTATGCTGCATGAGTAGCTAATTGTCAATATAAGTTGCACCTGAAATCAAGGTTGCATTACTCTTGGAATAACTTCTTGACTGTTATTAGATAATCCTCACTAGCATATCAATAAAAATATAATGTGAAATTTACCTAAGAAACAATAGAAGAAAATTTTCAAGAAGATAATACAGCTTATATTCACAACTAGATGTAACACTATTTCTTAATCTAGTCTTAATTATCTTATTTAGAATTTCTTTTGTGTTTTTTTATTGATTGCCTAGTATATTTTTGATTCTTAAATCTATATAAGAATGTTTATATTTAAATAAATAAATTTTTTTTTCTAATATAAGTTGCTTCCCTTCAATGAATTGTGGCTCTGAGCATGTCGCGTAAAAGAAGTGAGGCACATGACACAATATCATGACATAAGTCTGTGTAGTGTGATGGTCATAGGGATAGAATTGAATAGTCAATTCCATGCATGATGCCCGTTAAAGCCATATCCATAGAAGTATTTAAGGGTAGTCTTCTGTGATTAAGCCTATTTTAAAAATGATTTATGCAAGAGTGCCCTCAATACCTTTATTATGCGTAATTTTCTCACCTATAGTGATGTTAACAATCTTCTTGTACGACCATAGTATTTGTTTATAGTCATTAAGAAAGGGAATTTTTGATACAAGCCCCTCAAATCTTGGTCATTTGTACATAAACCCTCCCCCCCGAATTGAGTGCATAGTCAAATGTCTCTCTCTCTATTACGTGAGATTATGAGTCGGGAGCAACACTGAAAAAGGGCTCTCCCCCTCTCAGTTGGTCAGTACCTTAAACTAATTAGCCATTTCCAAGATGCTCTTTCATAAGCTGTGATGGCTCTTTTGAATATTGGAAAGAGACCTCTCAAATCATTAAGATATTCGTCATAAGCCCCTAGGTTAAGGAGTAACTCACCTCCTTTAAAGTAATTTTTTTAAATGATTTTGACCATTTACACCCTTCTTCTGCATCCTCAAACTCATTATCCTCCATTCTCAATCCCAACCACCAAACCCATCTCCTCCGCTTCCCTTCCTCGACCACCTATCTGTATGGTGCATCTAAGTATCTAACACATCCATAATTTGCCTCTCATCAACCTGTTGCAAACAATTTATTCTAAACCCATGCTTTGATCTCGAGTTAGGGCTCTGTAATTGTTCGCAAGTCCAATAAAATACAACACTATACAAGTCCAGAATCTGAGTATATTACATGACTTGTTACTTAAACCTGGCTCCATTTAATAAATTGAGATTCAGTTTGATCCGACTATGGCTGAGAAATCATCAGTATCCCTTGCCTACTCCAGTGTGGAATTTCATTTGGAATGAACACAATTTTTCTGCAAAATCAAGACTCTGTTCTCAAAACTTGGAGAGGAAATATCTGACTATGCTGCATGAGTAGCTAATTATCAATATAAGTTGCACCTGAAATCAAGGTTGCATTACTCTTGGAATAACTTCTCGACTGTTATTAGATAATCCTCACTAGCATATCAATACAAATATAATGTGAAATTTACCTAAGAAACAATAGAAGAAAATTTTCACGAAGATAGTACAGCTTATATTCACAACTAGATGTAACACTATTTCTTAATCTAGTCTTAATTATCTTATTTAGATTTTCTTTTGCTTTCTTAATTGATTGCCTAGTATATTTTTGATTCTTAAAGCTATATAAGAATGTTTATATTTAAATAAATTAAATAATATATTTTTCTAATATAAGTTGCTTCCTGTAGAATGGAATAAAATAGATGATTTCTTTATTGAAGAGAGACTACACATATATATAGGAGAGGCTAGCCTCCTCTCCTATTACTCTAAGCAATGTGGGACTAAAGCCCAATAACTAATAACTCGAATATAACACTTAACACCCTCCCTCAAGCTGGAGTATAGATGTCAATCATGCCCAGCTTGTTACATAAAAATTGAACCCGGGGACCCAGAAAAGACTTTGTGAAGATATCAGCTATCTGGTCGCCGGTCCGCACATGTTGAAACTTTATCACTCCTTTTGTATATTCATCACGAACAAAATGAATGTCAATTTCAATATGCTTCGTCCGTTCATGAAATACTGGATTGGTGGCAATGTGAATAGCAGATTGGTTATCACACCATAGGTCTGCCACTTGAGATCCTGTGTCTTCTCCCAGTTCTTGTAGGAGATGCTTCATATATAATATCTCTAACGTGCCATGAGCAATAGCTCGATATTCTGCTTCCGAGCTTGAGCGTGCTATCACACTTTGTTTCTTGCTTTTCCAGGATACTAGATTTCCGCCAACAAATACTGAGTAGCCAGATGTAGACCGTCTATCTGTCAAACTTGTCCCCCAGTCAGCATCAGTAAAACACTCAATGCGAGTGTCCATTATTCTCCATTCGAATTCCTTTCCCTGGATTCTTTACTAGATAACACAAAATTCTGAGAACTGTCTGCCAGTGTGGAACTCTTGGAGAAGTCATGAATCTACTTGCGACGCTTACTGCAAAAGAAATATCCGGACGCGTCATGACTGCCAAGTAGTTGAGTTTTCCAACCACTCGACGATACTGATCTGGATTGGTCATCAGGACCCCTTCGTCTGGGAGTAATTTTGTCCCTGGATCCATAGGTGAGTTTGCTCCCTTTGCTTGCATCATGCCTGCATCATTTAGTATATCCAGTACATATTTTTTTTGAGACATTACAATGTCCCGCTTACCCCGTGTGACTTCAATGTCCAAGAAATAGTTCAAGGATCCCATATCCTTGGTTTGAAATTGTTCTCCAAGAAACTTCTTGAGACTTGCAATACCCTGGCTGTCATCTCTCGTGATTCCAATTTTTTTGTTGTGGAATTTTTTTTTCTTCCTTCTATGGCTTTGATACCATGTAGAATGGAATAAAATAGATGATTTCTTTATTGAAGAGAGACTACACATATATATATAGGAGAGGCTAGCCTCCTCTCCTATTACTCTAAGCAATGTGGGACTAAAGTCCAATAACTAATAACTCTAATATAACACTTAGCACTTCCCTTCAATGAATTGTGGCTCTGAGCATGTTGCGTAAAAAGAGTGAGGCACATGACACAATATCATGACATAAGTCTGTGTAGTGTGATGGTCATAGGGTAGAATTGAAAAGTCAATTCCATGCATGATGCTCGTTAAAGCCATATCCATAGAAGTATTTAAGGGTAGTCTTCTGTGTTTAAGCCTATTTTAAAAATGATTTATGCAAGAGTGCCCTCAATACCTTTATTATGCATAATTTTTTCACCTATAGTGATGTTAACCAATCTTCTTGTACGACCATAGTATTTGTTTATAGTCATTAAGAAAGGGAATTTTTGATATAAGCCCCTCAAATCTTGGTCATTTGTACATAACCCCCCCCCCCCCCCCCCCCCCCCCCCCCCCCCCCCCCCCCCCCCGCGCATCTCGTTATTGGAAAGAGGCCTCTCAAATCATTATCGTCACAAGCCCCTAGGTTAAGGAGTAACTCACCTCCTCTAAAGTAAATTTTTTTAATGATTTTGACCATTTACACCCTTCTTCTGCATCCGCAAACTCATTATCCTCCATTCTCAATCCCAACCACCCAACCCATCTCCTCTGCTTCCCTTCCTAGACCACCTATCTCCTTCAGCCACACTCCCTCCTCCGCTCCTTCATTCAGTTGTAAACTCGTTGAACTAAACCCAACAATCCAAACGCATCCTCCACACAACCACTCCTTCCTATGCCCTGCCCCCCCCCCCCCCCCCCCCCCCTCCTCCTCCTCCTTCGATGATCCTCTCCTCCCTGTCTGGGCCACCCGCCTCCTACAATGGTCATCCCACTCTCTCCTGTTCTTCAACAGCAAACCAAACAACCATTATACTAAAGCCGAGGGACAAAAAAGTCATTCATCTAATATAATTAAGGTTAATTGTAGGGTTAGGTTACTTTAACTTGGACTGAAGCTAACGGGTGGCCCTATGTTGAAATGGACAAGCATTTGAGGGTCTTCTTCGAAGTAACAAGATTCAGGGTGCTTATGTTGAAATGGATAATATATGGGAGGCTTATACCTAAATTAAAAAACCTTATGAAAATGTTTATTTCACCATTTCCTAGGTACCCGGTGTCACGCCCCAGAACCAGAATACTGGAGAGCGGGGGCAGACATAGCCAGCTACGTATAATGAAATGGGATCCACTCCACTATACGGTCACGACTGTCTAGATATATGAGGGTTTATCTACAAGCCAACAGTCTCTTAAGGTCAATAACAAGCCTAGTGTCTCAATCACAAGCAAGTAAGTGGATGTTGCAAGATGTAAGATCACCAAATATACAATAGTAAGGCGTCCCAAACATTACATATTCAGCTGATCATGAAGCTAGTCGTTACAAAATGTGAGGACTAGCAAGAGTTTAGTCATACATGATCAACCCTAGGTTGCCAATCATGTTAAAGCCCGTAGGCAAACAGTAAGTAAAAATGTACACGAGCTAACACTTGCTCGGCGGCTAAACGCCTCAAAAGAATAATTTTACAATAGAGTGGTAGAGCCAAAATAAACCCACTCATTGCCAGGATTCCGTCTAGTGGTCACCATGTGGCTGGAGATTCGGTAGATCCTCTGGAGCTGCTCTGGTATCTGGCCATACAAAACCAGCTGGGTCAGATCCCAGAAAGAGCAAGTGCCACAAAGGAGGCTTCACTTAGGAACTAAAACCAGCAATCAGCACAAGAGTAATAATATATAATAAAAGACAACAATTAAAGAAAACAGGACAGGTGATATACGATGGAATAACCATGGGACTATTCAGATAACCAGGTTACAACCCGTAAACCAAACAAGGATCGGGGTTGTAACCCTTCGTCTGAACCGAACTTGGTTTCTCCCACCATTTATCGGCAAGATAAAATAAGGAAACAGGTCATGTGAAAAATCTTGTACAGAATCAAGACAAGAATAGACTGGTAAACTTCATCCAACATTTCACGGCCAAGCAATAAGTACGGCTTGATACTTTAACTAACTAGGGTTGTCACAAGCCTAATTACTAACAAGATGCAGCGAGATTATTCCACAGCCACAAGCCCTGCAGACCATCCAGGTTACCCGGGTTAAAAGAATTAGAGTTGAATTCAGGTGGGTACATCGTCCAGGAAACGCATGTACCCTTAGGTAGCTTGAAGGGTGCAACACATGACAGTGTGCTGGAAATGTGCCATACTCGACGGCAGGCTACAGATCCCAAGGCGTGCCCAGGTAACGGGATTGCCTGTAGCTGGGAAATCTCGTCATGACTAATGTATTAATCTAGTTATTAGCCTTAGTCCATTTTAGTAGGTACTCCTGACCGTGGTACTCAGGAGTCCCCTCCTAGACATGATGCAAGACAGGACTGGATTATTTGTACAAGCACAATCGCCCACGGTGTCCAGATTAATTATACAGGTCATGTCATGTCAGGTAGCCGTCGCAACAGCTATTCGAGATAATCATGTCAGGTTTATCATATCAAGTGTACTAGTCAGGAGTGCGCCACGACGGGCCACTATCAGGTCATGTCAGGTTATTATGTCAGGAGTGCACCACTACGGGTCACTATCACGTCATGCTCAATTATCAATTCCAAACATATCAAATGAATTCATGATTTCCAAGTTCAGGACAAAAGGCGTAAGGATATAAAATGGACGTGAAATATCTAATAAAATATCAATATACAGGGCTATAGAAGAGCCATGCGGCTAAGGCACATGCGGCCAGGATGGATCTCATGCGGCTGGGAAAGGAGTCGGGTTCATGCGGCTGGGGAAGGAGTCGGGTTCATGCGGGTCGGGGGAACTAAGGACCCATGCGGCTCGCAGGAGAGGGATTCTCATGCGGCTGGAACAAATCGAACTCATGCGGCCAAGAGAAGGGCAAGACACATGCGGCCAGGAGGGCAAGGGTACTCCTGCAGCTGGCGGAAATGAGTCCATGCGGCTCAACCAAGTCGAGCCCCATGCGGCTGGGTCAAGGTGATTGCTTATGCGGCAGACGCGGGGGGGGGGGGGGGGGGGGGGTTCATGCGGCTTATAAGGTTCAGGATCTCATGCGGCCAGCGAGTGAGTCTGGTTCATGCGGCTCGGGATGGGCGAAGTCCCATGCGGCAGCGGGGAGCAATGCCTATGCGGCTGGGAGCAAGGGGTGCATATGCGGTTCGAGAAGAAGGGCCCCATGCGGCTAGAAGTACCAGAGCCTCATGCGGCCAGACTAAATACTTGCCGCATGAACTTGTCATGCGGTCAAGTCCAGTTAATAGTGCATGCGGCTAAAAGCTGACTTGCCGCATGAATGTTCATGCGGTCAAGTGCTACCATGCGGCTCGGGACTGTGCTTCTTCTCCAAATTTCCGAGAAGAAGTACACCATGAGCCATGGCTTCCAAGCTGCATAACTCTATCATCCGGAGCCCAAATCCGAACTTCCATAGGTCAAAATGGGGTAGAACGAGATTCTCTACAACATAGAACCCTCAGAACTCAGAAATAACAGGATTAAATAGATCAAAACCCCAGAAATCCGAAAATAAAGTAAACTTAGATCTAGAAGAATCTAGCCATGGAAAGTAAAAATGTCAAGTTCTAAAGTAAGTTAAAATGCTGTAAGGAAGAGAATGAAGCAATAAAATTAGAGTTCCTCCATGAAGCAAGTTGCACTTGCCTAGACCTCTCTCTCCTCTCTCTGGTAGGTAAGAAGTAAAGATGGAGAAGAAGAAATGAGTAATGAGTAATAATGGAAGAGAGAGAGTGGGAAGATATTTATGGTGGGAGTGGTGGTAGGTGGGAGTGGTTCTCCACATAAAACCAAACCAAGCCAAACCCACTAAACCGAACCAAACCAAGCCAATGCAATGCCATAATGAACCATGCTAATGCAACATGCAAAATAAAACCCAAGGCTAACTAATTAAGACAAACCAAAAATACGAGTCCGAAATACGTACACGTATTCCCAATACGTAATGCAAACTACGGGCATTACACCCGGATCAAAAGATGCTATGTGGACATGATCTTTTGAAAATAGTTATGTATCAGTTTCTTCATAACCTCTTGGTAGAGAACTAGAGATTTATCTTCAATATGTCTTATTGGCATACATTCTCTAAGTTTACTGAGTAAAGCATCTACAGTCTTCTATTTTCACTGTATCAGCTATGGTCATTGACATTATACACCACATACTTTAGTGTTAATTTTTTGTTTATGTTGATGCATTAGTTATTTGCTTGGCTCTTAAGGATTATTTGCACTTTTATCTTTTCAGGCAGTTAGCCACAGCTAGGCCAGGTTACCCTCTATTTGAAGTTTATTTTACTTTCAGAGATGGAGAGTTCAAGCAACAGGTAAATTTGTTGAAAAATGCAGATACTCCATCTTTGTGCAGTGCCATGTCCTTGTTGCTGTTATAGTACAATGCAGTCAAATGGAGCATCCTAGTTTATTCATCTCGAGAAAAAGGATAATGCATTGATATTCTTTGAACATTATCAGTTATCCCTTTACACATTTATGTAACAAATGACAATTTTAGACTCACTGTTCTCTAAATATACACTACCTACTTTAGGTATTGCCGTTCATTTCTTGTGGTATTTTGTTATCATGTATGTATAGTAGCCTATATTCTTTGATTTACTTTTTGAGGAAGGTGCATGTTTTTTAGGCAGTCTACTTAAAACGCAAGGGTGGAAATTCAAGAGGCTTTCCGAAAAAATCTGTGGGAAACTTGGATATTCAGACCTTAAACCAATCAGACTCTTCAAATGAGGAAAAAAGTGATAAGTTTTCTGAAGGTGTAAAAGCCAATGAAGAGGAGAGGAACGATGATTCCGATGTGGCCGATGGACTGGCTACTATCCAAAGTATTTTGCGAGATATGATTCCTGGGGTCAAGGTCAAGGTATTAAAAGTTGGATCCCCTGGCAAGGTAGATAGGGATATGATTGCTAATGTTATTGAGCAGATAATGGAGGAAGAGGAAGAAGATGAGGATGAGGATGAGGACGAGGACGAGGATGAGGATGAGGATGAGGATGATGAAGAAGTGTTAGAAAGCATTGAGGTGGAGGATGTTACGGCTGAGAGTGGAGATGTCACAGCTGAGAGTGGCATTGAAGAAATGGAGACTGATGCTGGAGATACTACTGACGATGCTGGTGAAGAACAAACCGAAGTCTCAGTGAAGTTTGTAATTGGGCCTCTCCTGCAAAAGATGTCTACTGATGTTTTACCTAGAGATCTAGTTCGTGTGCCGGCTAGACTAGACCAAAGAGATCGTCGGTCGTTTATTTTTTCCATAGAGCAGAATTACAACCAACATGGAACCAACCAGAAAGAGCAGGTTTTGCAGAGAAGTGCACCACGCAGTGCTGAGCTTGTCATGTCTGATCTTGCAAAGGTCTTTCTTGGTAAAGAGAAGATACCTATGAAGGTGAGTGTTCGACTCCTATTTTCTTGTTAAAACAGTAGAAAGAGTTTACAGCGAAGTATATTCATTTCGTTTGAGTACTAAGTTTTATATGTTTGCATATCATGCATATTAGTACAACATATTTTTCACCATTCAAATATTGTTTAATAGTTTGATTCTCATGATCTCAGCGGGTGATAGTAATTTTTTTACCATCCTTCAGCTATATACTTTTTCATACTTGATTTCTCATATCCACTTTTCTGTTTGGGCATGAGAACTAATGCTTTTACTAGGAGTATGCTCTATTATCCCTCATTTGGTTAAGGGTCACTTTTCAAGACCCATCCTAACACTGAGAAGTGGATGCTGCTTTAAGTGGCTTAACCTCAAACTAGTATATAATCAGTAACCCTTTTTTATTCTTTGGACAGATGCCATTATCCATACCAAGGCAAGTTTAAGGATTTGGACCCACTGAATGACATGAAACCTTCCATATAGCCTGCTTTACCTTTATCATGCACCTAACCTAAAACTAGAGAGCATGCTGTTTATTTGCTTTAGTTAAACAGACCACTTAAACAATACAATTTATGCAATTACAAAAGAAAGTCTTAGGTAAAATAGTCGAAGCAGTTCCTGAGCTTGTACTGGAAGCAAATGCTGCATTTTTATGCAACTGTATTAAATTCAAAGTAGTGGGCATTTGGTTGACTTATTGTAAAATCTCTAGGGAATATATATGTGGACTAACGTAAGAAAGTTGGGCTGCAAATGAATGTAGCAGCTCGCAGGCTCAATTTGATTCCGCTTCATTAAAAAGTCAAGCTTGAACATGGAAATGAGCTCGATTTTCTTAAAGAGCCGAGCTTCAACATTGAAATTTTGGCTCGTAAGCTTGTGAACAAGCTCAAGTTGTGTCAAAATGGACTTCTCTCTATGTTGCATGTAAAGTACACTCAACTTGACTAGCAAACAAGCTTGACTTGGCAAGAAGCATAATACAAAACAAGCCCAATCCACGGCCTATTGGTATTTTCTCGAGTCGAGCCAAGCTGCTTGTGAGCCTAGTCAAGCTCAAGCTTGAACAAGTTTTCAAACTCGATGTGTGAGCTCAAGCTTGACTTGATGACTTTGAGCTCGAGCTGCGCTCATTAATTACAAGCTTGATCTTGGGTCGATAGCTTCAGGCTTGATATTTCTGACCACCAACTAGCTGAGCTTGAACATGCCAAGCATGACTTGATTCAAACATGCCAAGCTTGGCTCAGCTCGGGTCGCAGTCCTATAAGAGTCTTATGTAATTTCTTTTCTTTACTATCTTTTAGTCTCACATCTAAAAATGTAATAGGACTACTCTCATTTAGATATACAATATTAAATAAGTTGATCCATAGCACCTAGATAAAGTATCCCATTAAGTTGTCTTCCTCCAACATAGTACCAGAGCATATTTATTTGGGTACTCTGGTCGATAAAAGAAGTTTCCCACCACTTCCTACCAAACACTCTCTCCTAACCTGAATCCTAAAACGCTAAATCCTAATCCCAACCTCCACCCCTCCCCTTCTGCAAGCCTCCCTCCCACCTTCCTGTCCCTCCTTTCCCACAACAGTCGCAGCAGCAGCCTGCAGTAACAACCAACACAGCAACATTAGCAACATGAATCCGCATCCTGCAGCAGCCTCGACAACACAACAACAATGCCAACACAACAACAACAACCACCACCACCAAAAAAAACAAGAATAGAAGATAATTCTGTATCTCCTATCTGGAGCCTCCAGACGCTCTTCCATCACCATGGAGCAAGGTTCACAGTGTCGGTATCGGTATCGGACTATTCCTATGAGTATTGGTATCGGTGATATTAGTATCGGAGTATCGGATTTTTTGGTATCGGAAAACAAATAATTATAATAAATTATTTACATTTAAAAACATATATTTTAAACATTTAGGCATAAATTTAAGTATTTTCAGTGTTATTTCTTAGTAGTTTTGAAATTAAATGAAATAGTAGTCACCCTTACCGATTGGTTTACATACAATAGATTAATTTTCTTCTTTTACATACTTTTACAACCTTATTATGCTTTAAACCCTTGTTGATTTGTCTTTTTCGTTTAATTTTCTTTACTGAATTGACCGGAAAAGAGGCCCCCAATTTCGGTATCGGTCGGTATCGGATCGGGACATGCCAAACCGTATCGGTATCGGCCGTATCGGATCGGTATCGATATCGGCCGATACTTTAAACCATGCCATGGAGTGATGATGTAGTCAAACATTGGGACTTGCTAATTGTCCTCTCCTTTTTCTCTTGCTTGGGTGTGTCCTATCGAATCTCCCTCCATATGATAGCTTTCACTTCTCAATCGCTTTACTACTACTTTTTGAGTCACTCCCTATGGGATGGGATTCTGATACAACTCTTTCGTCATCCACACTTCTCCCTCAAGAAGACAGGTCACCGGCTTTAGGGCGTGGTTGAAAACATCTCCAACGTTGATGGTTACTCGTGATTGAGGTGACCATGGATTTCTCTAAGCACCACCCATAGTTGTTAAAAGCATGCCTAGATACAAAGTGCAAAGTGGGTCAATGCATAACTTCATTGAAAGAGTAGCACAATTGTGAATCTTCCCTCATTCGCGTGTATGGGTGGGTCCGCGAGGCGCTTAGTCTACGACCGGAAAGAACAAGATTCTTTTGGAGTTATTTTAAAATTTCATTTGAACCCAACTTAACCTGACTTAGATTCCAGTAATTGGCGCCATACCAATTTCAGGACTTAATAGAAAAGTTGATTATATAGTTGTCCTTACTTAGGCATGAAAAGCTTATTATATAATTTTCATTAGGCATATGTAGGATAGAGATACTGCTTAGAGCCTTGTCCACAATTTCTCTAATGAACTGTAATATCTTTATTTCTGGGTTTGCAGATGGAGATAAAAACCCAGACATTATTAGCACTTAATTGTGGCTACTATCAATTTGAGTAGTTGAATGAAAATATAAATTACTATGGATCTACTTAACAGAGTAAAATGATGTACACTTATAAGGAAACGAGAACAATGAAGTAATAATTATTTGAGTTTTGTTTAACTCGTAACATAAGAAGCATAATGAAGAAATATTTCCATTTTTTTCCTGAAAAAAGTATGATACTAAATTTTATGAGAACACACATATTTAATACAGTTTCTTGGAAAATTTTGAAATCCTTCCTCGGATTTGATTAATACTGGCATTTATTTAAGTCATGGTGTAACTAAATAACTGAAAGTACAGAGTGATAGAAACTATAACGAAAACTATGTCAAGAAAATAAGATAAGAACGAACTAGAGGAAAGATAACCTTTTGAAAAGGAACTTATGGTGCACACATTATCTTGCTTCTTGGCATTTGAATAAGAATTATAGTATGCGACAGCACTTGCATATTTAGTACGGTTTCTTGGAAAGTTTTAAGATCCTTTTCTGGATTTGATTCACTGGCATTTACTTGAAGTCATGGTGTGACTAAATAATTTGAAGTACAGAGTGATAGAAACTTCAACGAAAACTATCTCAAGAAAAAATAAGATAAGAACCAAGTATAGGAATAATAAAGGAACTTATGGTGCACACATTATCTTGCTTCTTGGCATTTGAATAAGAATTATAGAATGCGACAGCACTTGCATATTTAGTACGGTTTCTTGGAAAGTTTTAAGATCCTTTTCTGGATTTGATTCACTGGCATTTACTTGAAGTCGTGGTGTGACTAAATAATTTGAAGTACAGAGTGATAGAAACTTCAACGAAAACTATCTCAAGAAAAAATAAGATAAGAACTAAGTATATGAATAATAAAGTTTTGAAAAGGAACTTCAGAAATTATGGTGCACACATTAAATTGTTTCTTGGCATTTGAATAAGGATTATAAAAATGATCTTAGGTAGCTCTAACCATAGCATGTCCTTTGATGAATTTACTAATCTGGAGCAAAGTCACTTCTCTATGAATAGAATACCTTTGTCACTCTTTAAGTGAATAAACCAATGGGTTAAATTTCGTCCTCGACAAACTGAATGAAATGTTTAAAATGTATTTACTGTGTATCAAACAGCCTGGCAATGAACGAATGCATGGAACTTTAGAAGGATGAACAAAAACCCCAAAGCTGGTGCCATATCATATCGTCTTTTTGTCTGATGCATGTTGGATACCACACGGATGTTCCAAAATACACAGTCTAGGACACTCCAAATCAGTGTTCTGCAGCATGCTCATGTTGCTTCATACTGTGCTGTATTATATTTGATCTGTGCAGCATAGATCTTTATTGTTCCTGGTGTAACTTTAGAGATACTTTGGGATATGAAGGAACAATCCAAGATCCTGTGAGATGGTGAAAGATAAATGTTTTTTGCTGTAAGCATTCTGAACATGTTTTTTCTATTGCTTTTATTTCAAGGGTCAAGTTTTGTACTTCTGCAGGTGCTTAAAGATTTTGGGGAGCTAATAAGTCTAACCATGAATCAGAGCCAGAATCATCAATCTTTATCTGGATCGACACTTTTTAATCGTATTGAGCTACCAATTACATCAGATCCTCTTAGTGGTATGTTTCTAGTGTTTCAATTATATTCAGCCCGATGACGAACTCTAATGACTTTAGCTTGTATAATGCACTTTGAAATTCATTGAGGTGTCACAAAGAACTACTTGTTACTGCAGGCCTTTATGTTGGTGCACATGGGATGTACACTTCTGAAATCCTTCATCTAAAACGCAAGTTTGGTCAGTGGCAGGAGGAGGATCCTACTAAGAAGCATAGAGATTTGGAATTTTATGAATATGTTGAAGCTCTTAAGCTAACTGGGGGCCTTTCTGTACCTGCTGGTCAGGTATATATATTTTGTCTTTTCCTTGATGTTTATTTTGGTTTGGTCTACAAGCATGCATTTCTGAATTAGTTTAATATATATGGATAATTTAGAAGAGCAACTTGTATTCATATCTGAGAATTATTTCTTTTTGCAAAGACATTAATTTCTATCCTCAGAACACAAAAATTTCTTTCAGTTTGTAGACTATGGTTTATCTTCTCATACAAAATTGATTTGTTTCAATCAAATATATGAGGTATTATTCTGAGAACTGTTGATTTACTTCCCATCAAGATGTGAAGCATTGTTCTGTTATTGTTATTCTTGGTTTTGGATTTTTCTACGAAGACAAATATGGGTTTTCCTTTGGGTATACCAAATATGAAGGAATTGCCCAACTTTCACACTTTATCAAGGTTTGTAGTATCAGTATCGGACCCTTCCTATGAGTATCGGGATCGGCAATATCGGGAGTTTCTGATTGGAGTATTAAATATTTTGATATCGGAAATCAAATAATTATTAATAAATTATTAAAAATTTAGAAAAAATAGTTTTTACATTTAGGCATAATTTTGATTATCATATGTGTTGTTTCTTAATAGTTTTAAAATTGAATGAAATAATAGTCACCATTACTGATTGTTTTACATGCGATACATAATTTTTCTGAGTGTTGTAAATTTCGCTAGGCGGATTTAGTACGGCGAAGGGCCACCTAACGCCTAGGCGGACATACTGTTTTTTTTTTTTGAAATTTGAAATCCTAATACAAAATTGAAATCCAAACATGTTCTAACTTATAAATCCATAATACAATTCATATTTCTTTTTCGAAATTTCAAATTTGAAAATTTTGAAATTTGAAATTTCAATGTTCTAAAATTCAAATCCAATCTTAAAACCAAACAACATATCCACAATACAAGTAAGCATAAAAAAATAAAAATCGAACAGCCGCACCGGCCCACCTAGGCGTCGAACAGACCCGAATAGGGCCGAACAGGCACCTAGGACCTAGCGCCTAGGCGACCCACAACGTTGGTACCGGTCATTATTGATAGCGCTTGGTATCGGATTAGGACATGCCAAACCGTATAGATATCGCCGATACTGCAAGCGTTGCAATTTATCCATCAGTAGGCTTATCTGATTTGTTGTCAATGCGGTTTCAAGAAAACAGATGTTATTAGATTTAGGCAAAATAGTAGATAGAAAGTAAAGATGCCAAGGTTGTAAGTAGTGGCCAAAAGTGATGCATTTCGGGTCAGAATTGGAGGTCCGAAACTGCTTGACTCAAAGCCCCTGACCCCAGAACTGTCGAAACAGATACTAATAGAAAGGGTATGAAATTGATATTGGAACCGAATTTTTGAACATCTGTTTTAACATAATTGAACATGATTAAATAAGGCTAATTTTGTTAAAAATTGAACGGGCGCAATCGATGTTGCATCATCCAAGTTTGACAATGAGAATGAGGTAGAAAAAGATAAGATATTGTGATGTAAGTCAATGGTTCCTTTTGCATAAAAGGTTGAGATAATTTTAATATATAATTGATTGTTTGTTTGACTTACTTGTCTGCTTTTCTTAAATAAGTCCCCTCAGCTACACTTATTTACTAGTGATGAACCTTAAGAAGGTTTTTGACTCGACCCAAATATAGGGGACTTTAGTGAGATTTTCTGTGTAGAACTTATGAAACGAATAACCTAAGGGGCCTTGTTGTCTACTTATGAACATTAGCTGGTTATTTTTATTGATATCTTCCCAGAATACTTGGCTGCTTAAACATAATTAACAGTACTTAATACGGCTAGTTTTGCTCAAAACTGAGATCTGGGGTTCATTGTGTTGCGCAATCCAAATTTGATGGAAAGCTATGTTGCAGGGACCCGTATACGATACGACATGGTAAGGACATGATGACACGGACATAGCACATATTTTGGTGTGTCCTAGTGTATTTTGGACTTTAGAGTGTCCGGATTGTGTCCAATACATGTCTGACATGACACAACCTAGACTTTTGGAGTGTCCGAGCTTCCTAGACGGGAAGTATAGATGTGAAAGAGAGTTCGTCTTGTGATGAACCAAAAGAGGGTTTTTAACTTACGAAATGAATAACCTAAGGGGCCTTGTTGTCTAGTTATGAACATGATGTGGTTATTTTTTTGATATCTTCCCAAAATACTTGGATGTTTTAACATAATTAGCATTACTGAATACGGTTAGTTTTGCTCAAAACTGATATCTGGGTTTCATTATGTTGTGCCGTCCAAATTTGACGGGAAGCAATGTTGCAGGGACCCGTATATGACACGACATAGTAAGGACACGATGACACAGACATGACACCTATTTTGGTGTGTCCTAGTGTATTTTGGAGTGTCCAGGTTGTGTCCAATAAATGTTTGGCGTGACAACCAAGAATTTTGGAGTATCCATGTTTCTTAGATGGGAAGTATAGATGTGAAAGAGTTTGTGATGAACCATAAGAGGGTTTTTAACTTGACCCCGGATATAGAGGGCTTAGTTATAATTTCTCTATAAGTTGCTTACAGAATGGAAGACCTAAAAGGCCTTCCTATCTAGTTATGTAACATTAGGTGGGTTTTTTGACTAGACCTAAAATGTAAAGAGGGGAAAATAAAATAAAATGTAGAGGTTTAGTGACATCTTCCCCAAAGACAACTTGAAATTGTTTTGGTCGACAAAAGATCATAAGATTTCTTTAAGCCAATATACAATATTAAATTTTTCCTCTGCTTAAAAAATTGTCTATTGGAAAATGATCTGGATTATTTAAATATGAATATTATCTAAAAACATATTATCAGTTTATAAAGCATCCACAGTCCAAAATTGTTGCCGTATACCACAAGGCACTAGAAAATACACCTGGAAATGCCATAATTAGTGTCGAGTTCATAACGTGTGTGCCATGTCCACATCCATGTTCCATGATAACTATGTTTATTAGTTTCTCAAGATGTTAAATCTGAAGAATATAAAAGTAGGAGCTTTATACTATATATAACTTTCTTTTCTTTCATTTTGAAGCTTGAATTTATATTTATTGCTAGTGTAATGAGTTTATTAGGGAGTGAGTGGTAGTTTTCTTTGTTATATATACTTAAACCTCTGTCAAATTGTCTAGTTTCTTAGGCATGTTACTACTATATTTTGGTAAAATTGTTTCAGTTAGGAGAATAAAGCTGATAGTTCTTGTAGCGCGGCAGAAGCTGTCTGCTTGAGATGTTGTCAAGATGCATTTATGTTTCGTTTTTGTGGTTCTATATATGTTTTTTATTATCTATGTTTTCTATACGTATACTGCAACCTGAATATGCATTATAATAAGAATATTACTCTCACAAGATGGGTCTAAGAACCTAGAATCTGTCTTATTCAAAATATTTTTTTGATCTAATTATAGTCATTTTGAATGAGGGAATGTATAGATTAATTAATCCTGTTGTAATAATTGATCCAAAAATGAAAAGACAGAGATGAGAAGCATATTATAGTGTAATTGATAAGCAAAAACACACCGTCGACATATTATATATATAGGATTCTTTTTGTATGTACTTATGCACTATATGTTCCAATGCATAACATGTGGGCCCTGTTTTGGGTAGTTGGATTGTTCACGTCATTGTAAAAATGGAAATTGCGTAAGATAGGAATACACGAGTATTCTTCATACTATTGTTTGAAATGTACTTGAGTACTAAACTGATTAATCAATTCTTAGAACCTTGGATGTTATCTGCATAATGTTGATTTTGTTACAAGCTTCTAAGATAAGTTTGAATTGCTTTAGGACATATAGTCATACTGCTTTAGGACATATAGTCATACTACTTTTTCAAAAAAATCTAGAACAATCGTGAATACATCTGACACACATATAATGAATATTTCACTTATAGATAACAATTCACCGAGTTTGTGAATCTTGTTCTATTGCTAATTGGCTATTACTAGCAAGTTACTCATGCAGGCTGCTGGTTTTGGTTGGGCCTTAGCCAAAGACCACATCCATGTGGTTTACCAAAGACCATAAGGCCTTGCCCCCTATCCCACTCACCCTCCCATTCCTCTACTGTCCAGTGTGGGACTAAATTAGTTGCTTGAAAAGTAGCCAGCACTAACACCATTGACTGGTTAACTTTGTAGGACCGTTGAGCACCTCTAGAAGGGGGGTGAATAGAGTGCGTGTGTGCAGCGGAATAAAAATCACCACTTAAAATATTTATGGCAGTAATCAAACTAACATGAAGTAGACAGTTATAAAATAAATGTGTAATGTAAATAAGTTCAGAAAAGCAAACGCAAACACCGAGGTTTATATTGGTTTCCCTCTGAGAGGACTAATCCAGTCTCGAGTACTGTTAGTTCGATGTTTAATCCACTATTTGAAGTAGCAGTTACACCACGTGCTTTAATCCGAAGGGCACACTGACTTCTTACAACCCCGTGCTTTTATCCGAAGGGCACGACGACTTCAACCACGAGCTTTGATACGAAGGACTCGTGACTTCACAACAACAAGTGTAGAGACAACACTTTGAAATTCAAGTTTTACAACTCGATTAGACTTCTAAAATTGGAACCGCATTGGCCCTAGAAGGCTGGGAGTTGATATTGGGAATGGAGAAGGTTTATAGCTCAGATGTTAAAGGATATGAAAGTGAATGAGTTAAAATGGTGAAAACCCATAGCTATTTATAGGTTTACTGGAGACCGAAATCGGGCAGAGTTCGGTACCCTAACGTTCATAAATTCGAACGTTAGAGCCTGGTCTCCAGGAGGAAAAATAGCAAACTGGGTCAGGGGGACCGAGTTCGGTCACCTCATTTCCAGAATATTTCTGGTTTGGGTTCAGGCTGATTTGAGTGGACTAGTTTATAGATTTGGGTTGGGGTTTAAGCTTCCTAGTGCCAACACGGCCCAATGCACATTTTGTCCTATAAAAGAAAGATAAAATACAGAACAAAATATAAAAACCAAGAGCACTTGATGACATCTTTTTATTTGACGGTAGTTGTCCAAAGATAAACAGATCTGAAAATTTGAATACCTTTCGGGGACTTCGTCCCCGAACCCCCACGGGGGGTGTTGTCCCCTCGACCCTAGTCCGTTGGCCGGGCAGCGGAACCCTCGAGTGCGAGGCCCCGGATAGGTCGTTGGACGGTTCATAGAAATCTTCTTGTATAACGCCGTCTTTGGCCCATCATTAATTCTTCATTGCGTATGTCCTGCATTGATCATGCTTATCGTTTGTCTGCAAGTATATATTAGGCGAACAAAGCAGTATAACAATATGATAATTTAATGAATATTAGGGCAATGCTAAGTTTAATTAGCAACATGATATGAATTACATGAATATTAGTGACATCATTATGTTAAACTTAATTGATTAGCCATATTCAAAAATATGATACAATCATTGGGCTGACAAATTTATCTTATATTATCACAAAATTTGCTCTTTAAATTAGTTTCTTAAGAACACTTCCTTCAAATAACTGTTCTTAAGAGCCACGTCTACTGGTGTGCGTTATAAACAACTTTTTGACAATTGCTAAATTAGATTTTTAAGGTCTAAATCTTTACAACTTTCTAACAAATTCTTAACTCTTCCTCGAGCACATGGTTATTTTTTTTTGATTAGTATGTCTCAAGACCTCTTCCTTGAACAACAAAAGCAATATTAGCTGTCTTAAAATTCTATGTTATTAGCTTATGATGTTCTTGAGTACAAATTACAGCAAGTCCCTAGCGGGTTGAACCTGATCATAAACCACCAACTCAATCTCATATTGTTGCTGCCAAGTTTCTTGTCCATTGTAGATTTCCGTTACATTGTTTTTGTCTGAACTTCTTCCAAATTCCCAACTTTTCAACTTTGCCGAATTAGTCCCAAACACCGAACTTGTGACTGCATATAATTGCATAACTTGAGGGTTCATATTCGAGGCATATGGTTTACGAGTAGATTGCATATGATGCTTGAACAGGTTCATGGATAATCTTCCTATTGTAACAAACAATCTCCCACAATAAAAATTTCCAAACTCGTTTTTTTACCTGATAGACCATTCTGGAAATTACTCAAAATTTTCTTTAGGCCTTACTTGAAACATTTCATTAGAAAAATCTTTGGTCCCTCAGTAATGGTGAGGAGACTTTTCAGTAATGGTGAGGAGACTTTTCGTATTACACTTTAATACTGGTCTCATATCTAGTTGCGCTGGTGTTCTACATGCTCGGATGCTCCAAGTCTTCTTGAAGTGAAATTGTATCCATTCCATATCCTAAGTGAGATATAAACCTGTTCTCATATATCTTAAATCTTTGTGTTGTCTAGTTGCTGGAAAAATGATAGTATTTAGTTCTGCAGGTTGCCTTTCGTGCAAAGGTCGGCAAGCGCTATCAGCTACCCCATAAGGGGATCATACCTGAAGAGTTTGGCGTGGTAACATACTTGTGAAAGTTATCATACTAATCTTCTTCTTTTAGCATTAGACGCTGGATTAACTATTATTTGTTATTCAGATAGCTAGATACAAGGGACAAGGGAGGGTTGCTGATCCAGGGTTTAAGAACGCTCGATGGGTTGATGGGGAGCTCGTAATTCTTGATGGAAAGGTACTCATGTTTGTATATGGGATGTACATATTATTTTGCTTTCCTTTGGCTATGGTGTTTCTACTGTCTTTTTTGAGCCATTTACCTCGTAAATTGGGTTTTGCAGTACATCAGAGGGGGCCCTGTCATTGGATTTGTTTATTGGGCACCTGAATATCATTTCTTGATATTCTTCAACCGACTAAGGCTGCCAGACTAGCTTTATCTCCGCACATGAATGTGGTCTGTTCATTTCTGTTCTAATGGTAATCTCTTTTTGTTATTCATTTATCATGCTGATCTTTATAAAACTTGGCAGTTTAAACTGTTCTGAACTTTACTAGTTTATGCTTTTTCTAAAGATGGTATGGAAACAACCAAAATAATTATATCTTCACTGTTTAAAAACATGCATGGGACAGTAAGATCTATCAGGAGTAAGTAGAATTGAATCCAGTGAAAGTTTTTCAGTACATAATTGTACTTAAGTAATAAGTTGTTTCAGATACTTTGGGTCAGCCTAGATCGAGGAACATTCTAGGTTAGTACATTACTGTTGACAAACTATATATTATGGTATGGTGGGAATGATGGAACTAACAGCCAATTTGGTCGGCTAGTAGAAAGTAGACTGTATGTTATTAGTTGTCTTGTATTTTTTTATTTTGTTTTTCTTCACGTGGATTTCAACGAGGTTGGTCATTGTTTCACCAACAAATTAATCAAATTTTAGGTTAAATATAAGAGTTAGTAGAGTGCTGCTTCTGAGCTTTAGATGAAGTCCCGATCAGCAAAACCATTGTAGTTTGGCTAATTGATCTAAATTGTAATTGATTATTTTCTTTTCTTAATGATATGGTGGTCTCATGCTTATAAGGAGATAGTTCAGTGGAAAATAGTACTCTGCTTTATTTTTGGTTGATTTTAAATTTCGTCGAACTTATTATCCTTTATTTGTTCTTTCTGTAGTACTGCTTGTCCAGTTGCTAGTTTATTTTTACTTATGAATTGATTTTTTGTTATGTTTGGAGTGGTTATTTTCTCTAGTGATCAAGCAATCCAGTACTTCATGCGAAGATAGATTGCTGCTCCTGAGGACCATCATAAGTCTCGATCACTCTTCTGAGAATAGAGATTCTTAGTTTTGGCAGTTCCACAAGTAAACACAGTTTTAGTAGGCTTGAGGGAGCTGTTTGTGCAGTTTTTTTATTGTCTAGACGGAATGACAAGCTTGTGGTGGACTCATGTCAAACTCATCGAGAGCCGAGATTGAGGATATTACAGCTCGAGTTATTTGATCGCAGGAAGGGAGAAAAAAATCCTTTGCTTGATCTATCAAGACATTTTCGAGCTTCAGTAGTAACTTAATGCTTGTACGAAACCCCTGTTGGGCTTCAATATTAACTTAGATGCCTGTACATTACATCTCCTTATTGTTGAATGCTCATCGTCCAAATATATGAGGGCCTTTTTTCAGTGACAGTAAATTCTGTGTAAATGACGTTGTATATGCTAATGTTCTTAAATGGTTCTCTCCAGATGACAAGGTTCTGACATTGGTTCTTAACCATCATGTTCATAGTGCTTTTGATATATATATATATATATATATATATATATATATATATATATATATATATATATATATATATATATATATATATATATTGAAGCAAAGGTTCATATTATTGCTGATCAGAAAAATACATCTGTAATATGCAACTCCAACTACTAAATGGCAGCCATGCCTTAGGCCCCCATGTAGACCTGTCAATGGATAGTCGAAAATTCGAATCCGATCCGATTCCGTATCCGAACTTTCGGATATTTTTCGAAATTTCGGATATCGGATATCCGAATATTTTTCGGATATTATCCATTTTCGGATACGAATTCGGATATTAAGGTATTCGAATCCGTTAATATCCGATCCGACTTTAAATTGCAAATTTCGGATATCGGATTCAGATATCCGAAATTTTATATATATTATAGTATAATGTATATGTAATATATATTAATTAATAGAGAAGATTAAACTATTTTATTCTCAACAGACTTTTACATAAATTAATTATAATATAATTTATATATAATAGTAAAGTATATTAGTTACAATTTACAAGAGAAGAAGAAATGACTCAAATATGTAGAGAAATTGAATTTGGTTTTCGGATATTCGGATAATAACTAAATTTTTAATATTTCGGATTTCGGATATTTGGATAATAACTAAATTTTTAATATTTCGGATTACGGATATTCGAATACTAGCATTCAAATTTTTTAGCTAATCGGATAGGATATTATCCGATATCCGTTAAACTAGACGGATACGAATTCGGAGTGTCAAAAGAGATGTCTGTTCGGATATCGGATCGGATTCGGATATTACAAAAAAATTCGGATACAGATATTGTCCTGTCCGTACCGATAAATATCCGTTGACACCCCTACCCCCATGATAGTAGCGTCACTCTCTATATTATTTAGAATTACTTGTATAGATAGTGCATCGCCTTCGAATTCATCTATTCTCTCCCTCCATATATGTCATATGGCTGACAGCAACCTGATTCTTGCCTTTCTGTAGATCTTCATTCTCTGTCTCTGTAACGCCACAATCTCCTCGAACACTCGCGGTAGTCCTTCTGCATTGGTTCCTGTGATGCCCAATCGGAGTTTGCATTGGTGCCAAATATGATCGGACATGGGGCACATAAAGAAAATGTGATTCCGAGACTCCATTCCACCCCCACAAAGCACACAAGCAGTGTTGGTAATAGGAATACCGAATTTAGTCATCCTTTTCCGGGTGAGAAGTCTGTCCCGTATGGCTTTGTACGCGCAGAGCTTCATTTTGGTGGCCGCTCTATGCACCCAGACAATGTCGAACCAAGCGACTTTTGGTCGCTGTTGCCGCAACCTTTCGTAGTCGGACTTGGTGGTGAACGTCTCCGTCCCATATCCATATATCCGACTTGAGTTCGGGATGTATGCTAAGCTGTTGTATGGCACTTGCATGCCATTGGCCAACCGGCCGAACCTCTGGGTTCCAGGCTCCATCCTGAATAAGCTCTGCGACAGACTCATCTCGTCCGCATATTTCAACGTCGGCCACACCCATCTTTCAATCATATTGTGATGGTCCAACCATGGATCCATCCATAGATTAGTTGTACGACCATCATGAATCGATCGGCTAATCAATTGTTGTAATTTAGGCCGCAGGCGGAATATCTTGTATGTAACCGAGAAATTATTGTCTATATTCTGGACCCAAAAATTGTAGTTGTGAGCATACCTGCTAGTCATCCATTTAGACCACATAGTCTCTTTTTCGATCAGTCGCCAAGCCATTCTAGTAAGCGCCACTTCACGTAGAACATGTAGGGATCGCAAACCAACTCCACCTTCTTCCTTGGTTTGACACAGTTCCTCCCAAGAAATGGCATGTAACCCTCCCCACCAGACAAAATTTGCACACAATTTTTCGATATTCTGGATAGTTTTATCGGGGATGTATATGGCCTGCACCCAGTAGTTCGTAATAGCGAGAATGACAGCACGTATGAGTTCGATACGCCCTCCGAAGGATAACTGCTGCGCTTGCCACCCTTCAAGCTTGGCTTGGACATATTGTACCAGCCCCTGACAGTCTGTGTCCTTGGTGTAGTTTACCGACAACGGTAGACCAAGATACTTTACCGGCAATTGCCCTATCTCGATTTGGAGTTGTGCGACCCATCTCTCCTTTTCTGGACGGTCCCAACTGAAGTAAATGTGATTCTTCTCTCTATTAAGCTGTAGTCACGACAGCCCTGCAAATTCATCTAGCACTTCATTCAACCCCTTCATAGACTTTTCCGATGGCTCGATAAATACGAAGAGATCATCTACATATATAAGATGGGATACCGATGGGGCCACATGTTGGTACAGGGGTGTGATAAGCTTCTGATGTACCGCAATATCCATCAAGCACGTATAGAACTCCATCACAATAGTGAATAAGTATGGGGACAACGGATCGCCTTAACGCAGTCCCCGATTGCTGCCGAAGTATCCACATGGTTGGCCTTTGATGATAATTGAGAATGTAGGCGATGTGATACACTCTATGATTCTGTCCACCCACCAAGAATCGAATCCCATGCTGAGAAGAATATGACACACAAAGCTTCTGTTGACCGTATCGTAAGCTTTCTGTATGTCCAGTTTGATGCAACTTTTCTTTCCCCTTGGTTTATTGAATTCTCGGATATTCTCCTGTGCCAACAAGCAGTTCTCCGCTTTAGACCTCCCTTTGATGAAAGCAGATTGGTTGTCTGATATCAGTCCTTGCATAATCGCCTGCATTCTAGAACACATTAAGTGAGTAATAATTTTGTAGAGAAAATTGCAACAGGCTATTGGGCGAAAGTCCCCTAACACATTTGCCCCCTCTTTCTTCGGTATCAATATGAGCAACGTGTGGTTTAGTTCTTTCAGAACCGCCCCGTCTTGAAGAACTCTTGCACTGCTTGCAGAACTTGGTGCTTAATCTGTCCCTAGTGTCGCTTATAGAATATGGCGTTGAAGCCATTCGGGCCTGGAAACTTGTTCGGGTCCGCCTCTTTGATAATGAGCTCTATTTCCTTTATGTCTATCTCCCTTCTAAGTAAACTGTTCCCGTCTTCTGTAGCTAGACGTTTGCACGCGATATTCAGGAATACCTCTAAGTAGTCTTCTTGGTTGTAGAGAGATGTGTAGTATAAAATGGCTTCATTGGCCATTGGCCGATCATCCGCGACAAGTTTCCCGCTGGTGTCCATGAGCACAGTTGTGGTGTTCGTGTGTTGGCGTGCCCGCACGGTAGCATGGAAGAATTTCGAACATCGCTCTCCGTCCGTGAGCCAAGTGCATTTTGCGTGTTGCTGCAATTGGATTTCCTCGAGGGATCTGAACTTTCTGACTTCGCCTTGTAATGTCAGTTCCCTGTCTACAAGTTCCAAATCCATCGGTCTGATCTGGACCTGGGACTGAATGGATTTGAGCTCATTTTCTCTCACAAAGATTGGACTTAGGCCGGCTTGTATTCCACTTCTTGAGCGCTAGTTTCACCTTCTTGAGTCTTTGTGTGATGCAATATTGAGCGTGTCCTGTGAAGGCGGATTCAAGCCCAGCATTAACCGCATCCATGTAGCCATCTAGAAGCGGCCACGCATTGTTAAATCTGAAGGGTTTTCTACGGGACGCGACTTCCGTGGTCATCCAAATCAAAATTGGAGTGTGATCACTTGTGCCGCAGTTGATTCCTTCCGCCTTCACTTCAGGGAACATCTCGAGCCATTTATCATTACACACAGCCCAATCTAGTTGGCAGACCACTCGATTAGAGGCCGAGCTATTGTCCATGACCAAATGTGACTCGTACGTGCCATGCATAATAGACTGGAGCTGAGCAAGCAGTCTTGAAAGTCAACTAGAATAAGAGCCGGGATCGGTCTTCCTCCAAGCTTCTCATTCTCCGTCAGTATAGCGTTGAAGTCCCCGCATAGAGCTAGAGGAAGTTTGTCCTCCACTTCAGTGGCAATTTGCACAATATCCTTCCAGAGTTGGAATCTACTTCTCCTGTCGTTGTGCCCGTAGACTGCTCCTACCACAATTTTGAGACCACCTTTGTTTGTTAGCTCTAAAATAATAAGTTGTTCTGTTACAGATTTTACCTGTCCCATCCACAATTTTGAGACCCCCTTTGTTTGTTAGCTCTAAAATAATAAGTTGTTCTGTTACAGATTTTACCTGTCCCATCCATATGCGAGTATCCTACATAGTCCAAATGCGCGCCATACCACATTCAGCAAGATTATGAATTGATTCCCAGTGGATGGAGTTCTGTTCTTGAGTCTCTCTGATATCTTAATTTTGCTCTCCATAACGGAGATAATCGAGCACTTGTGTTGATGCACCATACTAGTAATCTCCTTCCATCACCCTATCGAGTTGCCCCCCCTGGACGTTCCATGTGATTATAGACATGGATTATTGGGATTGAATGTCCTACCGAACGCCGTCTCCCCCCAGGACGGTGAGGCAGAGCGACTATATCCTGTCCGAGTCTCTCTTGTCTATTAAAGGACCTATCTTCGATTACTCCACCTTCTAGTCCGCGTTGCCATTCAGGATTAGGTTTTGTTATGACCACTCCTTCCATTGAGCTATTAGCTTGATGTCTATTCGTCCCCTCCATCTCAGTAGTTGCTTCGCCCACTGTCTTCATAGGTGCCATCTTCTTTGCTGCTCTCTCATTTGGTCCCGTATATTGCTGCGTATTAGTGTCCTCCTGTGATGGTTCATATCTCAAACTAGGCCCTCCTTTGCTCTCGACTCGTATCGCCATAGACCACTATTTCCGTGTTATTAGAGTTGTTTGGCGTCATCTTCTCTGGCCCGTGTCGTTTCCCTAACACCGATGGTTAGATTGCGTCTATTTTTTCTAACCCAATTTCCTCAACTGGCTCCTGTTCTACATGCATGAACGTGCCCAGCCCCTCTATCGGTCCTTCCCCACCTCGTTCCTACGACTGGTGTTTCTTCGCTCTTTCTATTTCCTGTCTTTCGTTAGCTATCTCGTCGGCCACAGGATCCTCTTTGCATTGCCCTCTGGTATGTCCATAACACTTTGTAGTGCCCCATCCCGCTTAGTCAATCGGAGGAATCGAAATGCCAACGGCGTTCGGACTTAGCTATGTAACGGCTGCTCGAAGACCAGCTCGGTCGAGGCGACTCCTCGCTCAGGTGGGTAGCTTCGGCGAACTTGCCTCAGCTTGGCCTTCACACTAATAAAACGAAAGTTTTCAAATGCACAAGTAGGCTTGATAATAAAAGAGGCGAATCCACATAGCTAAGGGAATAATTCCAATTCGGGTCGGATTGAGTTAGAACATGGAAAAGGTCCAACGGTCGGCTTAGAAGTGTTGTACGGCGTGCTTTCAAAATGACATTCGGTCCTTCATTCCGTAGCTTGGGAGAAGGAAAGTTGGTCTAAGTTGCCACAAAGTTAAGAACATAGCCTAAGTCATAAGCGTTGCCCGCATGAATGCTTGATAAAGCATGCACGGTTCCATCGTCTAAGGCTTGGCATAGCATTTATTCGCCCCACGGATTAAGCTGAATTGCACAGCTTGTGGCATAAGTCTAGGCACCCAAATAACTTGGTTGTTCAAGTCGAACGCGTGCACGACACGTTCCCTCGAGGCAAAGCTTGACGCAGTCTTTGCTCGTTAAGTTGTTGCATAATTAAGTTAGGCAAGTTATGTCCGTCGATCGAAGTCATTCCAAGCACTGTCCCGCTCTTTCTACGGTTGTCAAAGTCACTTAGTCCCACGATCTCAAGGCTCGTCGTATAAAGTATGACTTGGGCGATAGTGTTGCACAGAACGTAAGTCAGTTTAAGGCACGAGCCATGGTTGGTTCAGTGGAAAAGCCACGGTCTATTGGCACATAAAGAACACGTTTTGTGCAAGTTATGCTTGAAGGCTATGAATTAGCCATTCATGAGTTAAGTCAATAAGAGTATGGAAACGCTAAAAATATGTCGGGACTGTAGGTCATTCGTCAAGAGTTGGGACTGTAGGTCAGTCGTTGAGAAGGAAACATGTCGGGACTGTAGGTCAGTCACCGAGGCAACCCTGGTTTGTGTTGGCCCATTGGTCATGGTCAAACCTGATTTTAATAATTGATCAAACTCTGTCTCGATATAAATACAAGTCAACTCAGATGTTCACCTACGACGTTTTGGACACTGCTCAACAATGGTTAACAACAATGTTCAAGACTGAAGCCGTTTGCTATTCAGAATGTACTTCCTGCTAAGCAATGTAATTTTTATTTTATTGAGTCTAGGAATACATTGTACACCGAGTCGTACTGGTAAATAGGCTATCCGAAAACGTTTTTCAAAACCATCCTATTCTTTTACAAATGATCCATTTTTTTGAAAAATATTCTTTTTACAAAAAGCCTTTGAAGGATTGTTCAAAAAGTCAAAATTCATTTTCTCCAAAAATGAACTGGCAGAACCTCATGAGAACTCGGCCCGAGTTCGGCCATTTGGAACGTTAGTGAACGTTGGGTTTTTGAACTTGGTCATCCTTCAGTTACGGGTTGTTACAAAGAGTTCTGTCCGAATTCTGCCCGAATTCTGTCAGAGTTCTGTCTTTGGAAAAGCTATAAATAGAGAAGCATTTCGATCATTTTAACACACCAATTCACTTTCAATCTTCTATTCTTAAAGCTTACAGTCTTTCAAAGAGTTTTTAAAAAGCTTTCTCTTTCAAATCCCAAGCCAGTTACAATCCTCTAGTCGATTTGCCAGTGCGGTACGGTCTAGAAGTTTCAGAGTGATTGTAATCAGAGGCTTGATAGAAGATTCAACTCTTCACAATTGAAGTTGGACGAGTTCTTCGTATCAAAGCTCGCGTCTGTAGAAGTTGCAAGGACTTCGTATGAAAACTTGCGGGATTTTCTAATAGTGGATTCAACTGGAAGCTAGAGTTCTTCCGACTGGACTAGTCCTCACCAGAGGAAAACCAGTATAACTCTCGATGTTTGCGTTTGCCTTCTGATCACTTTTAAATTCTGTCATTTACTTCTTGTGATTATTATTATATCTGTGATCTAACTGCTAACAAGTTTTTAATTAGCAATATTCCGCTGCCTACTCTTTCACCCCCCCTATAGAGTATTCTGCTTTATGATTTCGTTCCTACAATTGGTATCAGAGCGGGTTATACAGGTAAAGCAAGGTAAAACAGCAGTTATATTCAATTTTATATAGATCACAGCTTTACACATGGCAACTGTGAAATTCACAAGTGAAGGCCAAGCCACAAACAGACCTCCACTGTTTGACGGCACAAACTACACCTATTAGAAAACACGTATGAGTTTCTTTCTAAAATCTCTTGATTTTGACTTATGGTCTATGGTTATTGATGGCTATAAAAAGCCACCTCGTAGAAATGTTGATGGAGTTTTAACTGAAAAACCCCATGACAAATATACAGAGGAAGAAAAAAAAAAGGCCAGTCTTGACGCACGTGCTATTAACGCTTTATTTTGTGCTTTAGACAGAACTGAATTTAACAGGGTATCTATCTGCACAACTATAAATGAAGTATGGAAACTTCTTGAAGTCACACATGAGGGCACAACTCAAGTCAAAGAATCAAAGGTCAGCAGACTTACTCAAGAGTATAAGGCGTTCAAGATGAAGCCCAACGAAACAGTTACTCAGATGTTCGAAAGATTCTTAGATATTGTAAATCCTTTGTCCTCCCTAGGCAAATATTACAGTAACCATGAAAAGATTCGCAAACTTCTGCGAGCACTTACAAAGAACTGGATTCCGAAGGCTACTGCAATCATTGAAGGAAACGACCTCACTACTATGACACTTGAAGTACTCATGGGTAAGCTACTCACTCATGAACTAGAGTTACAAGACTTTGAAGAGCCTGCACCAAAGGAGAAGACGATCGCTTTCAAGGCTCAGCACAGAAGATCTGCTGAAGATGATTCAGATAACAGTGAATCTGATGCTGAAGATCAAGCACTCCTTGCAAGAAAATTTAAAAGATTCTTGAGATATGAGAATAAGACAAAAGAGAACAATGGCGGCAACAGCTGGTATCAAGATGACGCTGTCTACTACGGCTGCAAGAAGAAAGGACACATGAAGAAGGACTGTCCTACAAATTCATCAACAAGCAAGAAGAGCAACAGATACGAGAAAGGGAACCTGAAGAGATCAACATCTCGGAAGTATGCCAACACCAGCATATGGCATGAAAGTGAAGCCAACGACTCAGAAGATGAACAATCAGAAGACGCTGCAAATGTATGCTTTATGGCATCCGATCAGGTACTCTCTGAACCTATAGTTGATACATATGATGACTTCACCTTTGAGCAATTAGGAGAAGCCTTCAGTGAATTGTTAAGTGATTACAGGAAACTGCGTAGCAAATATCAGACCTCTAAGAAGGTACTCAAAGAGTACAAAGGTGAAATAGGAAGACTTACCGACCTACTAGCTGAGGTTAAAGATAATGTTAGTGAGTCTGGTGAGCTTTCTTCTATTAAGCCCTTATTACACGAGACTACCAAGTCATCCGAAGAAAAAGACAAGGTTATTGACCAACTAAAAGAAGAACTTTCTAAAGAGAAAAAAAGTCTTCAAAGTGCACAAGTCAGAATGGAAGCACTCACTTCTGACTATACTAAGTTATATGACACTTACAAAAGATTAGAAATTAGGTTAGGAAAACAGCTTGAGACTGCTGCTTCCTACCCTAACACGTGTCACTTACCAAAAAATTGGAACATCCCCAAACCTAACACTGTCAGACCTAACCCTATCAAACCTTTGCCTAAAAAGGTTATGCCCAAACAGGATAATAGGTATACTTTCTTCTATACTAGAAAACCTAAATATACCAACCATGCACACCACTCAGCTTTCAACACTCAACATGCTAAATGTCATTATTGTGGCCTCATTGGTCATATATCTTCTGCATGTAGAATCAGAAAGTTAGTAGATCTAAATATTTATGCATGGATACCGAAAACTAACTAGTCAGAACCCTACAAGAAATGGGTACCAATAGTTTCATCTGTAAATTGTTTTGTAGGTGGGACGCCCTTCACATGCTAGGAGCAAATGAATCCTCGACAGCGGTTGCTCACGGCACATGACCGGTGACGCTTCATTATTCGCAACACTGTCGAAGAGGAATAAAGAAGGATACGTCTCCTTCAGCAATAATTTAAAAGGGTATATAATCGGTATTGGTGATATTGGTAAAGCTCCCTATCCAGTGATTAAAGATGTTTGTCTTGTTACTGAGTTAAAACATAATCTGCTCAGCATAAGCCATTTAGCTGATCACGGTTATGGTATTAACTTCGTAAAAGACAAATGTACTATTATTGATAGTTCAACTGGTAATACTATATTTGAAGGTATTAGAGAAGACAATATATATGTTTTCTATTTGTTGGAAGATACTAACATTTTAGGTAGATGTTTAATGGCTAAAAGCGATGAGAGTCATCTGTGGCATATGAGACTCAGCCATGCAAATATGGATACTATTTCCAGATTATCCACAAAGAAGCTAGTACGCGGTTTACCGGACATTACATTCAAGAAGGATTCGGTATGCAGTCAATGTGAAAAAAACAAAGCTACTCGATCCTCTTTCAAGTCAGTAAACGCTGTATGTACTACTAGACCTCTACAATTACTACATATGGACTTATTTGGTCCTAGCAGAGTTGCTAGCCTCGGAGGTAAGCTATATGCTTTTGTCATTGTAGATGATTATTCTAGATACACGTGGGTATATTTTCTGACACGCAAAAATGATGCATTATCAAAATTTGTCACCTTTTGCAAGAAAGTACAGAATGAAAAAGGTTACATGATCACTCGTATTAGAAGCGATCATGGAGGCAAATTCGAGAATGCAAAGTTTGAGCAATTTTGTGACACACACGATTTTATACACGAATTCTCCTGCCCTAGGACTCCACAACAAAATGGAGTTGTGGAACGTAAGAACAGAACTCTATCCGAAATAGCCAGAGTAATGTTAAACCAGTTTAGTCTACCCAAGTATTTCTGGGCTGAAGCTGTCAATACAGCTTGTTTTGTTCTCAATAGAGTTCTAATTCGACCCAAATCGAAGAAGACTCCATTTGAGCTATGGTTTGATAGAATTCCATCAGTTTCATATTTTAGAATATTTGGTTGTAAATGTTTTATTCTTAATACAAAAGATAATTTGGGAAAGTTTGACGAAAAGGCCGATGAAGGTATATTTTTAGGTTATGCGGGCAAAAGTAAAGGATACAGAGTCTTCAACAAAAGAACCATGATCATCGAAGAGTCAATCAATGTCACCTTTGATGAACTAAATCAAACAACAATCGATGACAATGACGAAGATCTCAATGTACCCAGCAAAGCACCAGCTGATCCTCCTAGAGAAGATCCAGGAACCAGCTACCTTCGGAGTCTGCCAAAAAGATTGAAGTTCACGGCTAATCATCCAAAGGACTTGGTAATTGGTGAGATTACCAAGGGTGTAAGTACTCGCTCCTCTAATAAAGATATAGCTTCTTGTGTTGCTTTTGTATCTCAGTTTGAACCCAAAAGTATTGATGAAGCATGTAGTGATAATTTTTGGATAGGTGCTATGCAAGAGGAATTAAACCAATTTGAACGGAATCAAGTTTGGGAACTTGTTCCCAAGCCTATTGATCATCCGGTCATTGGCACCCGATGGGTATTCCGAAATAAACTGAACGAGAATGGTTTAGTGACTCGTAATAAAGCTCGACTTGTAGCTCAAGGATACAATCAAGAAGAAGGTATCGACTACGATGAGACTTATGTCCCAGTTGCGAGATTAGAATCCATTCGCATGTTATGTGCATTTGCATGTTTTCATAATTTTAAATTATTTCAAATGGATGTAAAATTGCATTTTTAAATGGTTTTATAAAAGAAGAGGTTTATGTAGCTCAACCACCCGGTTTTACAGATTTCAAATTTCCTAAATATGTTTTCAAGTTGAAGAAAGCTTTATACGGTTTGAAACAAGCCCCTCGTGCTTGGTACGATCGTCTAAGCTCTTTTCTACTTGATAACAGTTTTTTCAAAGGGAAAGGTTGACACTACTTTGTTTATAAAGTCTTTGAATAATAATATTCTTTTGATTCAAGTCTATGTAGATGATATTATCTTTGGATCTACTGATGAATCTCTTTGTCAAGAATTCTCAAAGTGTATACAGAATGAGTTTGAGATGAGCATGATGGGAGAGCTAAAGTTCTTTTTCGGATTGCAAATCAAACAAACCAACAATGGGACATTCATAAATCAAGCTAAGTACACAAAAGATCTACTAAAGAAGTTCGACATGGAAGCAGCAAAGCCACTTAGCACTCCAATGGCGACTTCAACCAAGCTTGATATTGATGAACAAGGCAAACCTGTCGACATACGTAAGTATCGAGATATGATCGGTAGCTTACTCTATTTAACTGCCAGTCGACCAGACATTATATTTAGTGTTTGCTTATGTGCTCGTTTTCAAGCCAATCCTAAGGAATCACATCTGTGCGCAGTTAAGCGTATCTTTCGATACCTTAAAGGCACTTCTTCTGTCGGCTTATGGTATCCCAAAACCACGTCGTTTGACCTAACCGATTATTCTGATGCTGATTTTGCCGAATGCAAAGTAGATAGAAAAAGCACCAGCGGCACATGTTATTTCCTAGGAAAAGCTCTAGTCTCTTGGTTTAGTAAAAAGTAAAATTTTGTTGCATTATCAACAACAGAGGCTGAATATATCGCCGCAGGACATTGTTGTGCACAAATTTTGTGGATGAAACAAACCTTAGAAGACTATGGATTGCATTTTACACATATATCCATTTTCTGTGATAATACTAGTTCTATTAATTTGACTAAGAATTCAGTATATCATTCTCGTACTAAACATATCGAGATTCGACATCATTTTCTTAGAGATCATCAACAAAATGGAGATATAGATCTTGTATACATAGACACACAGAATCAATTAGCTGACATACTCACAAAACCTTTAGCGGAAGATCGTTTCAACTATTTACGTCGAGAATTAGGAATTTTAGATATCAATAATATTAATTAATTTTTGTTTTATTAATTATTTATTCGATACTCATAAACTGTTTTTGAGACAAGCCTAAAAAGAGTCTGTCTGTCACCACGACTACGGTCGAAGCGAAGCGGTATTTAAGAGTTCCCCGGTGAACCTCCGTTAGCTGGGACAGTACTCCTACAGCTAATCTGAGACAGATGCTGAGTAAAGAATATTAATTTGTAAAATAATATTAATTATATTATTTTGAGATTTAAAATTACTAAACTTTGAATTAAGCATTTGAAACAATGAAAAAGAATGTGGTCTCATTTGAATTTTTTTATATATATATAGCCAGGCAACCCTAGGCGAATTCGGCCCGAGTTCGGTCCGAATTCGGCCAGAGTTCGGCTGGGTGTTTATATATAACAGCAGCAACCCGAGGCCTCATTCTTCTTCATACTTTCCTACATCCTCATAACAGCAGTTCCGCCCCTCCGAAACCCTAGTTCTACTCCCTCATTGTTCTTCCAATCCTTGTGGTGTTTTTCATCAAAACTTTGGATTCGTGCGGAGATCGTCATCCTCTACAACATATCCAATTCTTGGAAGGTATAATCCCTTCTTTCCACCACTTTTCAATACTTAGGATTTATAGAAATTTTTGGGAAAGAATGCCTAAGTTCAATCCCTTCAAGAGGAATAAGACCAATGCCAGTGAAGAGGCATCGTCTTCAGATCCACATACGGATTGCCTCTTTTCTCCGGTCCAATCGGACGATGGTGTGTCGGATGAGTTTTATTTTAAAACCTCCGATCAAGCGTTATTGTGGTACATGGATTTTAACATGCGTACTATTTGTACTGGATCACTAATTAAGTGGACTGTCTTTCCGGATCATCGTCCTTATTTTGAGGCATTAGGGTTACAATATTTTGTCACCTTATAATTCTCTATTGCCACTAATGCCATTAGATTATTCTACTGTAATTTCGTGTTAGACACTTTTACAGCGAGGACACGTGTCGGAGGAATTGATATCGAATTCACTGATGACACGTTAGCGGAAATCCTTGGTATTCCAAACGAAGGTGCCCCGCTAGATGACATCACTGATTTTGATTTCCCCGATGGCACGACACTCGTTAGTTTTAAGAATGAACTTTGTGCGCCCGCACGCGTTCTTCCTGGAAAGTTCAAGGCTAATAACTTGAACTTGTTTAACTATGAATTATATCGCATCATCTATTCCACCTTACTTCCAAAATCTACTTCTAAATAAGATGTCACTGCACTTGAGCTCTCTGCTCTTTATCATATTCTTAAGGGGATTCCTTTTTCTGCCCCTAAGACTATTATTCAGATGATGGGTAGATGTCGCGGGAGAGACCGCAACCTATCTTATGCGATGCTTATTCCTCGCATTTTTCAGATATTTGATATTGAGTAATCTACTTGTGTTGTCGACCCCGAGCCCAAGTTTCTCAAACTCTCTCGTCGCAACATTGTATCTGTTCCTCCACCCACTGCACCTACTCCTCCTGCACCTACTCCCACTGATCCTGCAGTACTTGTTCCTCCTCATTCTTATCCTATGACTTTTGAGGGTATCCATCAGCACTTATCAGATCTGCAGTCTTTTTATGTTGAGACCTCTAGGGAACACGAGTTCCGTGATGTGACTCGGTTCCAGGCGATTGCCAACTCCTTCGCCGATCTGAGGTTTGCGCAGATGAGACATTCTGCTAGCTCTCTGTCTCGAGACCCTTTTGTTTTTGGCTACCGCATTGACGACGAGGCGGTACACTCTCTGTTCCAGCCAGGGAACGCATATGATTGGTATCGTACTGCTCGTGCCCCTCCTCGAGACTATGTCGGTGAGTTTTATGCTGGCGCCACTCCTCGCACTTCTGGCGCTGGTACTTCTAGAGCTGGTCCTTCTGGACATGCTGGAGCTGCAGCTGATGATGATGATATTGATGATGATGAGTTTTGAGATGTTAGATTATTAAGACTGTTACTTTTTGTCTTATGTTTACTTGGAAATGCTCCGACATTCCAAGATTTTATCAGTACTCTTTTTTTGTTATTATCAGTATTTTTCTTTATTCATGGACATGGTTGTTTTTGTTTATGCCTCAGTTTTGGCATCTTAGTCTATTATTCAGCACTCTATTTGTTTCAGTTTATCGTAGCACTATCTATCTTTTATTGCTTCATTCTTTACAAATTGCCTGAGACAAATACATGCCTGTGTTGTTATTCTATTTCTCTTACTGTTTCTACCATCTGTCATGATTATTTATTTTTCATGTGTTTCTTCACTGTTTGTTACTTATGCGTTGATTGCGGGGGAGCTTTCTCTTTTGCAATTATTTTGCTAAGTGACAACGGGAGAGAAATAAGGATCTAACATGTTTGTGAAATACAGGTTATGAACAATTTTTTTATTTTGATTTGATTCCAAGCTTAGATGTTATATCGACAAGGTTTGTCAATTATCAAAATAGGGGAGATTGTTGGCCCATTGGTCATGGTCAAACCTGATTTTAATAATTGATCAAACTCTGTCTCGATATAAATACAAGTCAACTCAGATGTTCACCTACGACGTTTTGGACACTGCTCAACAATGGTTATCAACAATATTCAAGACTGAAGCCGTTTGCCATTCAGAATGTACTTCCTACTAAGCAATGTAATTTTCATTTTATTGAGTCTAGGAATACGTTGTACACCGAGTCGTACTGGCAAATAGGCTATCCAAAAACGTTTTTCAAAACCATCCTATTCTTTTACAAATGATCCATGTTTTTGAAAAATATTCTTTTTACAAAAAGCCTTTGAAGGATTGTTCAAAAAGCCAAAATTCATTTTCTCCAAAAATGAACTGGCAGAACCTCAGGAGAACTCGGCCCGAGTTCGGCCAGAGTTTGGCCATTTGGAACGTTAGTGAACGTTGGGTTTTTGAACTTGGTCATCGTTCAGTTACGGGTTGTTACAAAGAGTTCTGTTCGAATTCTGCCCGAATTCTGTCAGAGTTCTGTCTTTGGAAAAGCTATAAATAGAGAAGCATTTCGATCATTTCAACACACCAATTCACTTTCAATCTTCTCTTCTTAAAGCTTACAGTCTTCCAAAGAGTTCTTAAAAATCTTTCTTTTTCAAATCCCAAGCCAGTTACAATCCTCTAGTTGATTTGCCAGTGTGGTACGGTCTAGAAGTTTCATAGTGATTGTAATCAGAGGCTTGATAGAAGATTCAACTCTTCACAATTGAAGTTGGACGAGTTCTTCGTATCAAAGCTCGCGTCTGTAGAAGTTGCAAGGACTTCGTATGAAAACTTGCGGGATTTTCCAATAGTGGATTCAACTGGAAGCTAGAGTTCTTCCGACTGGACTAGTCCTCACCAGAGGAAAACCTGTATAAATCTCGGTGTTCGCGTTTGCCTTCTGATCACTTTTAAATTCTGTCATTTACTTCTTGTGATTATTATTATATCTATGATCTAACTGCTAACAAGTTTTTAATTAGCAATATTTCCCTGCCTACTCTATTCACCCCCCTCTAGAGTATTCTGCTTTACGATTTCGTTCCTACAGTTTGGGCTCTGCAAAAGAAATATGAAAAGTAAAAGAAGTAAAGCAAAGAAAACTAAGTTGTAATGGTTAGGCCATGCATTTACGTTCAGTCTAGAAGTGCTCGTAGGTGCGTGGTCATGGATAACTTGTCGACATGGTTTTGCGCCCTCGATTTAGAAACCTGGGGCCACAGGACCGTATCGGCCTAGGAGGGAAGCAAGGTAGGCAGGCAAGAGCACGTCGTCGGTGATTCGAGGACTTGAGCAGGGCTAGCTACCCTTAGCTGCAAGGGCCTCGTCTTGCACCACCTACATGTCCAAGATGGCTTGAATTGCCAGTGAACTTTCATATAGTCAAGTTGATGTGCTGAACGGCAATCCGCATGTACGGTATCGATCGAATCAAAGAAAGAGCAAGCATAGCACGAATGAAGTAAAGATGGTATGCACGATTGCATCAGAAGTCTTAATAAGCCTAAGATTTGGCTATAGCAAAGACACATACTTCGGCAAGAGATGCGGCGTCGAGTATTAAGTCGTTGGCATAAAGTTGTATAAGTCAGACTTGAGTCGTTTCGAGTTAAGTCGAGAAGGGCCGTAGGGCAAGTTTGGCTAGTTCATGCTAAGTTGCGAGACACGGCCTCGATGTTGAAGCATGAACCAAGTCGATAACACGAATCATATTTTTGCGTCCCAAAGTATGGGCCATAGGGCAAGCGCGAGTCGGCACGTTGATGTTGCGAGCACGAGAATGGTTTAGAGGCAAAGATAAGGAAGTTATCGGTGCGATAGCACGATGATGGTGTAGAGACCCAAATAGGCCAAGCGTTTATGTCTTAAAATCGATCCTAAGGCAAGTATAGAAAGATAATCATAAAAGGATTTTGCTGCACAAAATAAATGAACGTGTTGGTTTTGTATGGGTGGGCGAGGAGCTCACTCCACCAGTACAGTTGTGTACTGACACCCACACGGTGTTTATGTGCAGGCACAGGTAGAAGCTCGTTGGCGTGGAGCTCGCTTGGATGCATCGAGGCATGGAGTTCTTTGGCATTTCGAGGCGTGCGGCCACTTGGAGTCTGGACTTATACGGGACATAATGTATGGATATCGCCTATCCGAAGCTTCCGCTGGACTACTCAAATTGTATTAAGAGATGAGAGAGAGCAGAGTCACTTGTAAAGTGAGCTTGAGTGAATTATAATCTTGGCCTCTGCCTCAATTGTAATCTTTGTTTCAATATCAATAAAGAGCTTTTTGAATGACTTGTGTTTTACCTTCCGCTATTGTTATTCAATGTTTCTGCTATAGAATTTTGTGCGACGACCCATCGCTTGGCCTGTAATCGACCGTTATGTGCCTTGCGTGAGCTTAATCTAGGCTCACGTGGCATCATGTCTTAGCGAGGACGATCGGTCCTACGGGACCGGGGGGTGACATAATGGTATCAGAGCACGGCTTTACGTCCTTGGACTTTCGATTGAATTCTTTAACTCTGTGTTGCTTCCGTAAACTGATATCGTTGGTGCGCTCTCTCTCATTGTCCCACGGGATGTCCATATAATAAGTCTATATATTTTGCAAAATCACACGAAAAGAAAATTTGGTTGAACAAAAGTTCAAGTATGAACAATTGGCTAAGTCGGACTGGACATATATACCAAGAATCGTATCGACCTTAGCAAAGTCGAGTGTGGGATTCAAATTTTGTCGGACGACAATGAGTTAGACTTGATTGAGTATGCGAGATGACTATCTAGTAAGGGATTATCGAAACGACGATATCATCGATGTGATAAAGATGAGCGTGCTTAGAATTTGAGGAATTGTTCGAATGGAGATTCGAAGTAGTCGATTGTGAATCAAATGATAGTTGAGGATATGTCGAATGACTTCATCCCTGAGTGGTGTATGGGATAGTTTTGGGGATGTCGATAGATTGAGGATGCGGGGTGCCAATGAGTTTATCAGCAAGCATCGCATGCATACAAAGCCTTAGTTGAGTATCATTGAGTAAGTGATAATCATAAAGTTTATGATGTGTTGATTCGAATAAACTAGGGATAACGCGCTCGGAATTATGACTGCACAAGTATGGAATACAAAATGATTGAGTAGGTAGACTAAAATTGGATGACTTGATCGAGTATAAATTGATATGAATCATATACGAGAAGTTAGCACGATCGGATGATAGCGTGCATGAAAGGTTTGATTTTGGAAGTTACAAAATGACTCGAAGAAATTGGGATAGATGATATTGCTCGATGATTTGAGCTAGCAAAGAATGGTACGACTTGAGGAAATATGTTGCTCGATGACTTAAGATAGTCGGATAAATATACGTGAATTTGGTTTTGGATGCATTGAATATGTAGCTAGTTCGAGGGATAATGATCGAAATTGATCTTGAATATTGAGGAGATACTCCAGTTCGGACAATAGCATTAGTCGTACGACTCGAAATTTGTTGCAAAAAGAAGATCGTCAGGTTACGTATATCATCGATGGTATTGAGGCATATCAAAGATCGATATGTAATAACTCGGGGGTACTTTGATTCGAGAAATGACGATCGTGCAAGATATTATTATTCCGATGGATGCTATGCTTGGGATTTGGATGAAATGAATGCTTGGATGAAAATGATTGTGTCTTGATTGCTTCGACGATAACCACAATGCAGACTATCTTGTCTTGTGCGAGTGCAACTCCAGCCTCGCATATGTGTCACGTCGGATTTGGGGTGATCGATCCGTGTGAGCGCTGACATAGTGATTCATGCCGCGGGAACGATCGAACTCGGGAAATCAAGATGTGGCAATTAGGATCGCTTCGACTTGTGGTTTAATGCGAAGGTGAATTCGAGAATTGTTCTGATTGGTGATTGATGATTAAGTGAACTTGAGCATTAAGTAGATCCAATATGCGTATCGAGAATGAATTAGTCTGGACTCAAGCATGAGTTACGCCTTGATGAGGATGATTATCCCGCGGGAGTGTGCATGGTGATTTTATGCCCACCATGGATAATCAAACTTGCATGAGATTGGGGCATATCATTTGGTTAAGGTCAGACGACCTTGTGATCGATTACGCGAATTGGGATGAACGACTTAGAGAATATGGAATGAAAAATTATGGTTAATTTAGTGACAAATCATGTCATAGAGTGCTTGACTTTGAAGGAATAGATAGGTAGATTATATCGAATGTGTTCGAAAGGATAGACTATGTGAAGTGCATGTTAGATGAACGATATTGATATGTCGAAGAAATGGTGGAACATGACTCAGTGTAGGATGGCTTTGCTGAATGACTCGGACCCTTTGGCCTAAGTGTTGCAAATGCAAATAGGAGAAATATATGCTAGATATTTAGAAATCTGAGTGATGCGAGCTTGGGTAGAAAGTCTCGTACTCTCTACTTGGTTTGACCCTAGGATTGGGGTCAGTGTTGGCATTATTGTTGGAGAACTATGATTCCAATCCTGACGTTAACTTTAGTCTGGAAAGATGGCCTAGCGGTTAGGCGAGACGTCCATGTTCCGAGAGATAACATTGGTATAAATGATCTTGAGGATTGATAGGTTTGGATATTGATATTGATGACTAGAACGATTCAAAAGTATGAAAATATCCCTCACGAGACTCGGCTGACATGCATGTATTTTAGGGATGCCTGAGTATGTACCCGATACGACTCGAGAGAGAATGACGAATTCTCTATCACATGGCTTGGCTGAAATGTATGTATTTTGGGGACGCCTAGAATATGTGCAAGATCCAATTAAGTGATATGTTGAATTCAAGTGAGATTTGAGGAATAGAAAAGTATCAAGGATTTTGAAGTCGTATTTTAAAAAAAAGATTGATGGTAGTGTGATCGTTGCTTGGATTGAAGAAACAAAAAAATGTAGAGTGTGCAAAAGTTATAGAATGTTGAATAAAGTGATAAGTCGATGAGTAAGTACTCAGTTAGTTTCAAGGACGAAACATTCTCTGAGTGGTGCATGATATAGTATCCCATCCTGCTCAGTCAATCGGAGGAATCGAAATGCCAACGACGTTCGGACTTAGCCATGCAACGTCTGCTCGAAGACCCGCTCGGTCGAGGCGACTTCTCGCTCAGGTGGGTGGCTTCGGTGAACTTGCCTCAGCTTAGCCTTTACACTAATAAAACGAATGTTTCAAATGCACAAGTAGGCTTGATAATAAATTAGGTGAATCCACATAGCTAAGGGAATAATTCCAAGTTGGGTCAGATTGAGTTAGAACATGGAAAAGATCCAACGGTCGGCTCAGAAGTGTTGCACGGCGTGCTTTCAAAATGACACTCGATCCTTTGTCCCGTGGCTTGGGAGAAGGAAAGTTGGTCTAAGTTGCCACAAAGTTAAGAACTTAGCCTAAGTCATAGGCGTCGCCCGCATGAATGCTTGATAAAGCATGCACGGTCCCATCGTCTAAGGCTTGGCATAGCCTTTGTTCGCCCCACGGGTTAAGCTGTATTGCACATCTTGTGGCATAAGTCTAGGCACCCAAATAACTTGGTTGTTCAAGTCGAACGCATGCACGACACGTTCCCTTGAGGCAAAGCTTGACGCAGTCTTTGCTCGTCAAGTTGTTGCACAATTAAGTTAAGCAAGTTATGCCGGTCGATCGAAGTCATTCCAAGTACTGTTCCGCTCTTTTTGCGGTTGTCAAAGTCACTTAGTCCCACAATCTCAAGGCTTGTCGTATAAAGTATGACTTGGGCGATAGTGTTGCACAGAACGTAAGTCGGTTTAAGGCACAAGCCACGGTTGGTTCAGTTGAAAGTTAGCCACGATCTATTGGCACATAAAGAACACGTTTTGTGCAAGTTATGCTTGAAGTCTATGAATTAGCCATTCATGAGTTAAGTCAATAAGAGTATGAAAATGCTGAAAATATGTAAGGACTGTAGGTCAGTCACCGAGAGTCGGGACTGTAGGTCAGGCGCCGAGAAGGAAACATATCGGGACTATAGGTCAGTCACCGAGGCAACCCTGGTTTGGGCTCTGCAAAAGAAGTATAAAAAGTAAAAGAAGTAAAGCAAAGGAAACTAAGTTGTAACGATTAGGCCATGCATTTACTTTAAGTCTAGAAGTGCTCGTAGGTGCGTGGTTATGACAACTTGTCAACAAGGTTTTACGCCCTCGATTTGGAAACCTGGGGCCACAGGACCGTATCGGCCTAGGAGGGAAACAAGGTAGGCAAGCAAGAACATACCGCTGGTGATTCGAGGACTTGAGTAGGGCTAGCTACCCTTAGCTGCAAGGGCCTCATCTTGCACCACCTACATATCCAAGATGGCTTGAATTGCTAGTGACCTTTTATATAGTCAAGTTGACATGCTGAGCGGCAATCCGCATGTAAGGTGTCGGTCAAATCAAAGAAAGAGCAAGCATAGCACGAATAAAGTAAAGATGGTATGCACGATTGCATCACAAGTCTTAAGAAGCCTAAGATTTGGCGATAGAAAAGATACGTGCTTCGGCACGAGATGCAGCATCGAGTGTTAAGTCGTTGGCATAGAGTTGTATAAGTCGAACTTGGGTTATTTTGAGTTAAGTCGAGAAAGACCGTAGGGCAAGTTTGGCTAGTTCATGCTAAGTTGCGAGGCACGGCCTCGATGTTGAAGCACGAACCAAGTCGATGACACAAATCATATTGTTGCGTCCCAAAGTATGGGCCATAAGGCAAGCGTGAGTCGACACATTGAGGTTGCGAGCATGAATGGTTTAGAGGCAAGGATAAGGAAGTTATCTGTGCGATAGCACGATGATGGTCTATAGACCGAAATAGGCCAGACGTCTATGTTTTAAATTCGATCCTGAGGCAAGAATAGAAATATAATCATAAAGGGATTTTGCTGCACAAAATAAATGAACGTGTTGGTTTTGTATGGGTGGGCGAGGAGCTCACTCCACCAGTACAGTTGAGTACTGACACCCACACAGTGTTTATGTGCAGGCAAATATAGAAGTTCGTTGGCGCAGAGCTCTCTTGGATGCGTCGAGGCACGAAGTTCCTTGGCGTTTTGGAGCATACAGCCACTTGGAGTCTGGACTTATACGGGACATAATGTATGGACATCGCCTATCCGAAGCTTCCGCTGGACTACTCAAATTGTATTGAGAGATGAGAGAGAGCAGAGTCACTTGTAAAGTGAGCTTAAGTGAATTGTAATCTTGGCCTCGTGCCTCAATTGTAATCTCTGTTTTAATATCAATAAATAGCTTTTTGAATGACTTGTGTTTTACCTTTCGCTGCTGTTATTCAATATTTCTACTATGGACTTCTGTGTGATGACCCCTTCGCTTAGCCTGTAATCGACCGTTATGGAACCTGCCTTGCGTAAGCGTAATCTAGGCTCACGCGGCATCACACCTTAGCAAGGACGATCGGTCCTACGGGACTGGGGCATGGCACACTTGCACCCAGTACAGGAAGGAGGGACCCATTCATGAGCTACCTCTTGAGTAAGCCAGTCGCCATTTGGGAGGACTATGTCGATGCTTCGAGGAAGAGCATCAGTCGCCGTTATTTCGACGAAGATTCTAGCATATGATAACCGATGTCATCGGGTTGTAGGGATGTTCGTCCTAATTGGTGTCCCAACCATGCTAGTAATCTTCATGATAGAAGGTATACTCTATAGTTACGGCGACAGCCATGGTAGCCGTATCCAGACAGGAACTTTAGTTAGCCTATCCTTCTCAAAATTTGACTCGGGATGCCATCATTTGAGTATGACTAATCTGCCATCGAACGTCCATGGCCCCCCTTCTAGTATTCTCTCAAGGTCTTCAGCAAGAGCAAATTTGATAAAATAAAACCCGTTTTTCCTTGAAAAGATCTCCATCTCTCCCTTAGGTCTCCATTCACTTAGTGCAAATCTTTTCTACTGCCCATAAAATGTGTGTTCTTCCAATATTATGTTGTCTCCTGAATGTCGTCATCAGTTATCTCGACCACTTTAAAACCATTTATGATACTAGATTCTACATATTGTAGATCGACCTCCTCTTGTACAGCCATCGACTTGCATATGTCCGCCCATGAGACAGGCTCGGATCGTGTTTCGTTCTCCTGCGACTGTGGTTGCCGCTGCGTACCCATTGGATGTGCTTCCGTTGAGGAGCCGTCGGTCCTTCTTCCTCTGGTGTCTTACAATGGTCCCTTCGGGTTGATTACCTTGTCCTGGTAATTCATGTTACCATTAGTCTTAGTTGGACGTGGCCGATCGAACGATAACATGCCATGTCGTAGTCGCCCTCCTCCATCGTGGGGTCCTTCCTCCTTGTTTGTCATATGCTGCTGGAGTGATTGTTTCTCTCTTCTCCTTCGCTCAACTGTTGTCCAGCCACCCTCCATCTCCCACCTGTCTTCTTCCTCCAAGCCTCCTCCATTTGCTTCGCCGCTGGCCTGGCCATCCGCCGCGGGTCCGCTTCCCCCGCTTCTTTTCTTACGTTGAAACCCTAGGTTCGGAGGGGGATCCTCCGCCGTGTCACGACCTGCACCCGCTTTTCGGATACAAGTCAGTGTCCAAGTCCAGCCTACGCTGCAATGTCGGCGGTAGAACGCTGTCTAGTTTACAAGTCATATAATCTAAGGAACTAACATGGCAGTCTAGATCTCATCCACATAAATATGATACAATCAACTCAAATGAGACTGAATAAATAATAATAATATAAAATGAAGTATCAAGTTCATCAAGAATTCTAGTTACGTCCGGTGGACACAAATCCACTACCAATAGACGAAAATAAAATAGAACATGAAAATGAAATATCTAAGTCCAAATTGCTAATCATCAAGATACCTTCAGCTGCAGTGGTACCGTGGTCCAATGCTGGCTCAAACATGCTCCTGTGCACCTGGCTCAATACTCGGCTAAACCTGAAGAGATCATGTAACTCCTCTTCCCAAAATTTTGTGATATATTTTTATTTTTTTATTTGATTAGTTTACATTTAATTTTTCTATGATCATTGGAGTTGTGACTAAGCCCACAGGTGAGTTATGACCATCTTGTGGTCACATGATCTCTAGATAGGGTCTATATGCATTCTATAGCTATATTATATTTTATTATAATTTTTAGACATTTTTATATATTTTTAAATATTTATTCTATGAGGATTTATATTTATGAATGACTTTCATAATTTATTTTGAGGCCATTTGTGACTATTTTGAGACCCAGTATTTTTATTTAGGCTCTATTAGGTTAAATATATTTTCTGTATTTTTCTACAATTTTTTAGGATTTTTAGATAATTAAATATAAGAAAAACCTATTTTCTAAGACTTCTAGAATTTACTGTGCAAGCCTATGAGCATATATTGACCCCAATATTTTTCTAGGGTTCATTATGCTATTTTATATTTTCTAGAATTTTTCCATAATTTTTGGCAATATTTAAGTATTTATTCATTAAGGTTTATATATTTTTAAAGGCTTACAATATTTATTATGAGGTTAGGACTAATATGAGGTAAAATATTTTTATTTGTATTCTAGAAGGTTAAATGTATTTTCTGTAATTTTCTACAATTTTCTGGATTTTCTGATATTTATTTGGAGTTATTTGGAGTTAAAATGAGTTTTTAACGATTTCTGCATTTAAATTAACTAATTACACAGTCATCTGCACAGTCAGCTGTACAGTCAGCACTGGGCCCACCTGTCGGCGCCCAGCAGCCCACCGACTCTCTCTCCTATATATATATTATTATATTCGTTAAACCTAGAAATTTTAGCAACTTTTTGTGGGAGAACTCTTCTAGGGTTTCCGACTTCCCGAAGCGATTGCCGTCAACTCCGACGTAATTTTCACGCGCCGTTTTTTTTGTTGGATTCATTCGGAATATGTAATTTATTTTCATAGATATTATTCCTAAATTTCTGAAAAATTCGTAGAGTGTCGGTTGTCCGAAACTTGACACGTTTTGGTATTTTCGAGATTCCGGGAGAACCAGAAATCGAAATCACGAACCGTTTGAAGTTTTGGAAAGCTAACACAGAGCTCTAAGATATATATTTTTTCCATAAATTAATTCGGTCATGTAGTATTTTAGTTATTCTGTTGAACCCAGAATTGATCGATTAATCACCGTTTTGGTCACGATTAGCCATAACGGCGATATCTTTTGACCAAAGCGTGATTTTGCGGCACGGTTGATTCAAGCACACTCGTGGCGCTAAAATTTACCAAGGTGCACTTTCAAAATCTAAAATTCATAGTGTTTGACTAAATAGTCAACGGTACGCCTCGATTTGTGTGCCATGGTTTCCAAAATTGGAAACATGACTTTTGATGGCCAAACTTGCACGTTTAGATTATATTCAGATTATTATTAGGTTAAATTAGGTTTTTAAGTGAATTATTCTAGAATTAATTATTATTAGATTAGTAACCCAACTAGCCACTATTCCATGAATTTAGAACTAGAACATTATAATTGATTTATAGTTTTCGTGCACGGTTCATGGTACGATATGTGTTATAGGTTGACAGCTCCTAGATCGGCATCCCTTCATCTTTGACTTGTGACTACAGTTTGTGCAAGGACCACAGGCAAGTATACCTTGCCTTCCTCTACAGTTTTATTTACATGCATTGTATTTTATTTCACAGTTTTGATTGTTTATGGACATGTGCTTTTCGTATTATATTATTTTGAGTTGTTTTCATTGCATATAGTCGTGTTCATGTTTGGTCTTGTGTTTCACACTTGGAGTTTCTCGTTAGTACCTTGCTTGAGTCGTGTCATAGAACGAGTACGTGTAATTGAACTGCTAAATCTTTGATATTGTTTCCTTGACACCAGAGAGTCCACACTCGGGACAAGGGTGTTTTTTTTATCTGTTTACATCCGTGAGTCCATATTCGGGATGAGGATGTCGATTATTTGCACCAGAGAGTCCACACTTGGGACGAGGGTATTGACTTGACTTGACTTGACTTGACTTGCACCAGAGAGTCCACACTCGGGATGAGGGTGTTTACATCAGAGAGTCCACACTCGGGACGAGGATGTAGTACTTGCACCAGAGAGTCCACCCTCGGGACGAGGGTGCCTTACCGTGAACTAACCAGAGAGTCCACACTCGGGACGAGGGTTAGTACTAACCATAGAGTCCACACTCGGGACGAAGGTTAGTGTTTAGTTCAAACCCGTGAGTCCACACTCGGGATGAGGGTTTGGTTCTTCCATTGATCTCGTGATTATCGTTCATCCGGCAGTTCATTTATACGTAGTTGTTCTAGTGTTCGTGTTCGTATTCGTGTTCATATTAGTGTTCGTGTTCGTATTCGTGTTCGTATTCGTATTCGTATTCGTGTTCGTATTAGTGTTCGTGTTCGTATTCGTGTTCGTGTTCGTATTCGTGTTCGTGTTCGTATTCATGTTCGTATTTGTGTTCGTGTTCGTATTCGTGTTCGTGTTCGTGTTCGTGTTCGTATTCGTGTTCATGTTCGTGTCCATAGTTATTTATCGTATTCCTGTTTTTCTTGTTTATTTTCTTGCGCATGATAAAACTGTTAGATAGGCATGTATATTATGTATCTTGCTACGTCCTCTGAGGACCTGATGATCTCTTCAGGTTTAGCGATTGCATGGAGTTAGCTAGTGGTTCTGGATGACAGATGTGATGATACGCTTGCGGGATTCAGGTATCGTTATCGTGTTTATTATTCGCTCGTGCTTTCATACCTTATCATGAGATATCATGTTTCTTGATTCAGTTTTAGACTCTTGTTATTTCCTTTAGAGTCTTATCGAACATTTATGCTAGTGGGCTGTAGACCACGATCTATAGTGTTCATTCATGTTTTATTATCTTATTGTGGATTGAGATATAGATTGCATTGCCATGATTTGGCAGTATACCATAGCTTTGACAGCGTTTACGTATTCGAGTTGGGCTGGAGTCCACTCGATACGTAGCTGGCTTGCTTATGCTCTCGCGTCCGAAAAGCGGGTGCGGGTCGTGACAGATCATCAGGTCCTCAGAGGACTAGCAAGATACATAATATACAAGCCTTTCTAACAGTTTATCATGTATGAAGGAAATCCAGGATATCAACAGAAAAAGACTAAACGATCACCATACATGAATATAAGAACAACTATGCATAAATGAACTGCTGGAAGAAAACAAGTGTAACACATGTCAAGAGATCAACGAATACAAAACCCTCGCCCCTAGAGTGGACTCGCATGTTTGAAACTAATCACTAACCCTCGCCCTAGTGTGGACTCGCAGGTTAGTTCAAGGCAATCACCCTCGCCCTAGTGTGGACTCGCAGGTGCAAACAGTCAACCCTCACCCCTAGTATGGACTCGCAGGTTGAGAAAATGACAAATAGAAATAGCAGTTCAACTATAGCACATTCGTTCTATGATACGACTCAATCAAGCACAAGTGTGAACACGACCAATATACCATAAGGTTAACTGTGAACAAGGGCTATGTATCAATGGAGTAAACTACTATGATAAATCATATGTCAGCAATGAATGAAAGAGACTGGATAATAAAAGACAGTATAAGTAAATAAAGCTGTAAAGAGAGGCAAGGTATACTTGCCTGTGGTCCTGAGCTGCGAATACGGTCAAGAATCTGTATCGAGGTCCAAGTAGCCTGTTATGATGATTTATGATGTCAATAAATGAATCAATTAAGAAATACTCTATCTACTAGTCTTCTAAGCCCCCGGTCTAGAGTGACGTTGTCCCTTAAGTTCTACTTGGCATGTTCAGGCTTAATACTCATATACTCTTATATTTTAGTG
>JANAVB010009999.1:11970873-11978373 GCA_029216955.1 Iris pallida
TATTATATTATTTTCTGTGACTCTGTGTTGTTGTGTATATCTCTAGGCTTGTGTGGGATCTTGAACTTATTTCCTATTTTATCTATCATATTTTCTTTCCGTGCTATCTACCTTAGTTTTATCTTGTGATTGAGTCTGTATTGCTATGTCACCTCCATTCGGAGTGTATATACTGTACATATACATCTATACTGTTTAGTCGTAGTATTTACAGATCTTATATACAGCGTTTTACCATCGATTCTGCGGCGTAGGCTGGACGTAACCACGTGCTCGTGCCCCTCATCAGGGTACGGGTCGGGACACGTTTTTGTGGTGGCCCATGCAGGTCTGTGTCACAATTAGTGCGATCTCGTAATGGTGCTCGACTTAGAGTACTAATTACGAGCCTGCGACTAGGACGTATGATCTAGGGTATGATAGGAGTTACTCAATCACATTTTAGGAAATTTCTGATCTTTTGATTACCATGACAACTCTTTTGCATTGAATTCAATTGTTCTCCTTTGAAAATATCTTATCTTGTGCCATATTGATCTCTTGGGTTCAATTCATCTTCAGGATGACAGTGACTCGTTCTCAGGCAGCAGGGCCTAGTGCAGTTCCAGAGAGGTCCGATCCAGTAGGACTTCTACCTCCGGCTACGGAAGTAGCAGTCGAGAGAGCAGCAGCCCTAGTTCCTTCCCTTCAGGCGGGAGTAGCAGCGGCAGCTCCAGGAGGTCTTCCACCTCCGGCTGCGGGAGCTGCAGTTGAGGGAGCTGCCACCTCAATCTCTGTCCTTCAGACGGGAGTAGCGGCGACGGTTCCAGGAGGTCTTCCACCTCCAGCAGCGGGACCATCCATAGTCATTCCTGAGACTCTCCCTCCGCAGCCTCCACTACCGACTGATGTACAGCAGATGATGGCCCTTCTACAGCAGATATTACAGACCCAGAGGGCCCAGGCAGAGGTACAGCAGCATCAGGCTGACGCATCCCACTGTCAGACAGAGGTGTTACGGCAGAGCATGGAGAACTCCCACCAGCTGGCGATGACAACAGTAGAGAGGGTGGTGCAGGGTACAGTTCAGGGTGCCCCAATTCAGCAGCAGGGTCAGAGGAGGCCTGACACATGCCTAGATTTCAGGAAGATGAATTTGAAGGAGTTCAAGGGTACTGAGGGTATCCTGTACGCGGATGACTGGTTGGAGGATATCCAGCGGAGCCTGGAGTTGGCAGAGGTCCCGAAAGGGCTTTGGGTGACGTCTACAGTAAGCCAGTTTTTTGATATAACGCTGACTTGGTTTTGCATGGATCCTCGTGCATCGGTGAGGGGTTTGACTTGTGAGAGCTTCAGGAGGCTCTTTAAGGAGAAGTTCTACCCAGATGTGGCCTTGACAGCTTTGGAGGGACAGTTTATCGGTTTGGTGCAGGGGAACTCATCGGTAGACGAGTATGCAGCGGAGTTCTTCCGCCTGAGTAGGTTTGTACCAGGTCTGATCCAGGATGAGGGGTACAAGGCCCGCAAGTTCCGGAGGGGTCTTATCCATGCAGTTCACACTCGTACCTCGGGACGATGCGATGTGACATTCGAGCAGATTCTGATGGAGGTGCAGATCACAGAGGAGGACTTCGACCTTAAGCCGAAGAGGGGCAGCGATGTTCTTGGTGCGAGCTCTAGTGTCCGATAAAGCACCCTCATTTTCAGCAGAGGCTGTTTCAGCAGCAGCCTCAGTTACAGTTTCAGCAGGCACCAGCGCGTGTCCAGCAGCACCAGGGACAGGGCCAGAGGCAGACTACTCAGTGCGACTTCTGCGGGAAGCAGGGACACACTCGAGATGCCTGTAGGAAGAGGTTAGGCGTCTGTCTATACTGTGGGGCGCCCGACCACCAGCTGAGGGATTGCCACACTAGTGGAATTCGAAGAGGCCAGGACAGAGTGCAGCAGGCTAGAGGAGGCCAGTAGGGGCGTGCTTTTGCCATGACTGTTGAGGGCACTCAGGCAGTAGTAGAGCAGATTACAGGTTCCAATCTTTCGATCTCATTTTCATAATTGCCTTCTTATAAACTGTCTTAAAATTCGATTCCATCTGTTCCTTGATCGTTTGATAAAATTTTGTTCTTGTGATGTGATATTCTTCTGAGATAAGTCGTATGGGCTAGGTCGCCTCGATTATGAGATTTTAGAATCCTCTAGGGTCATGCTAGCAAGCATAGTGATGATATATAGTCGGATTATGAACGTATTTCTCGGGTGTGGAAATTTAAGGTTTTCGCTGCCAAGCATGCGGCAATGCAAAAATTTTAAATACCATGATTCTAGAGGTATGTACCATAGCCAAGAACTATGTGGTTATCGTAGCCTTGCTCACTAGCATGACGGAGATTCTGAGTATCGTGATATTGGACAGACGCATACGATTATCGAACTGCATGATTTTTTCTGTGTTTACTTTGTTTTAATTTTAGAGGATAAATTCTTTTAAGGTGGATAGACTTGTAGCACCCAGTTTCTAATTAAGAGTAATTTTAAATTTTATAATTTTAGTCATTTAATTATTGTCATTTAATTCATGCTTTAATTTTGGAGATTTTAATCATTTTAAAATTTTAAGCCATGACTAGTGATTTTGATGTTTTACTAGTGAAATCCTAGAGACTGTTTGACCTAGAGCCTAACCTTGTGATTAGAATATTTTCAGTATCATTTTTGGCCCAAGAGTATTTTGGTCATTGGACCTCTTTGATTTATTTTGATATTATTGCATTGGTGATAATTGATTTGGCTTTTGATAGGTGAGATTTTATGTTGGTTTCGTGTCCGTGTCGGACTCATAATAGTTTTTATTTGCAAGTGTTGTTGTGCCTTAAGAGATTTTTATTTTGCAAATTTTTTTTGAAGTATTTAAGAGGGATCGTTTTCTGTATGTGTTTTTTTGTGATTGCTTGTTTTAATTTCGAGGACGAAATTTTTTAAGGTGGATAGATTTGTCACCCCCAGTTTTCATAAACAGGGGTATTTTGGTCATTTTTCCACTTTAGAATTATTTTGGAATTATTTATTTATTTATGATATTATTTTGGGGTTATTTAAGTCGGGTTCGAATTTCAACTCAATCCGACTTGTATCGGGAACCCGGGGTAGTTTGGACTCTAGTGGGACCCACACATTAGTTAGACATGGCCCACATGATATTATTTTTAGTTAGTGGTTAGACTAATTATTTATGGATAAGGTTTGGTTAGATTAGAAAATTAATCATGACTAAAATAGCCTCAACCATTAACCCTTTTCTAATTTTCATTGAATAGATTAGTGGGGGGTATTTTAGACCTTAGAAATGGGGACACATGGCCCATTATGGCCAGTCACAATAGAGATAGGATTGAGCCTCCCATTTGTTATTATCCATTCATTTTCTCTCTCTTGTTCTTCCCCAAATTTTACAGAAGAACTCCCATTGATTTTTCTACCAAATCAATTGATTCCTCCACCCAACCTTCTTCTTTTCTCCTCTACTCAAGCTAAGGAAGGAGCAAGCCAAATTTGGGAGGATTCGGAGCTCTTTCGTGTCCATTTGGGATTCCTACGTGTCGGTGTCGTATCGGGAGTGTTTTTCCTAGATTCGATCTACCGGGAGGTATAAATCTCTTCTCCTTTTCATTCCCTCATGCATATAGGATGATTTTAGACCCATAGGAATGACCCCCATGGTTGTGACTCAATTTGTGTCCATTTTGTGTCCATTTGGAGACTTCTAGGTGTGTCCTATGTGTGGGATTGTGTCCTAGTGGAAAAATCCTACTTTGGACACTTGTATTTAGTTATATTGTGTGAATGATTATTTAGATATTAAATCACAGATTTTACATGTTTAGAGAATGTGTTCTTCAATGTATCATATTGTATCATATTTATTTATCTATATATATATATATATATATATAATATAGTGTCTTATATATATGTATATATATGTGTATTTATTTTGTGTCTTTATATGTGTAGAGGGGTGTGGGGATTTCGGCCAAGGGGGGGATTAGCTGCTGCTAGCAGCAGCAGCAGTATCTAATCAGTCCCCACAAGGGGGACTGATTTCAGAGCATTTGGGCAGCCCCCATAGGCTGTGCAAACCAGCCCATTACAGTCCCATTTCCAGTCCCTAAAGCAGCCCCTTTGTTCAGCCTAAAACCAGTCCTAAGCTGTCCCATACCAGCCCCTTAGAGCCCAGCACTGTAGCAGCCTAAAACCAGTCCTAACTGTCGCTACATTCAGCCCATGGGTAGCCCCATTTGGGTAGCCATGTAGGAGGCCATTCAGCACAATGGATCAGCCCCTATAGGACCCCCCTAAACCAGTCCTAGAGCAGCCCCCTCTTGACACACTTAGCAGTCCCAACCAGCCTATGTTCAGTCCTTAACAGCCCCATTTAGCAACTCCAAATCAGCCCCTATATGCCTATATTTATATGGGCATGAGCCTATGTGAGTGAGCTTAGTGTGTGTGTGAGCCTATATATATAGTTATATGCCTATAGGTGTGAGCCCAATTGTTGACCTATAGGTATGAGCCTATATGTGAACCATATATGAGTGAGTGAGTGAGTAAGTATGTGTGGGTGAGTGGTTAGTTAAGTTTAGACTAATATTATGGTAAGGTAATGTTGGATAACCAACATGTGTCCTAAGATGGACTAGATATCTAGGAAACCTATATTTCTTGGTAGGTAAACCTTAGATAGGATAGTATCTAACTACCCTAAGGAGCCTATGCTAGTATCTTGAGAATTAGCGGGGTTTCCTTTGTACTGGACAAGGTATCGGGAATACCTTGTTAAGGGTAAAGGTAGGTATTTGCCTATAGCTAAGGTATGTGAGTTTAGGGTTTAAGATATAGTTAGAAATTGTTTGTCTTGGTTGGTAATTGTCAGAAATAGCGCTCCTAGACTAGTTTGACTTCGGTTGACCATTTTGACCAAAAGTTAACAAAAGTCAACCGAGAGTCAAACTTAGCCTATATGTGACTAAAATTGACCGAAACCAAACCAGAGTTGACCAGTTGACTGAAAGTCAACAGTTAGTCAACATTAGCCTAGTTTGACCTAAGGTTGACTCAGTATTGACCAGAGTTGACTTTTTGACCAAAAGTTAATTGTAAGTCAACCCTTGACCCAGATTGACCTAGTTTGACTTGGATTGACTTTCTGTGACCTTGTTTGACTTTGGTTGTCCTAGTGTGACCTAGTTTAGCTTGGTGTGACTTAGTTTGACCTAGTTTTGGCTTAGACTTGCATATCATGACTAGATTAGCTTTCCTTTCATTGTTAAACCCTGTTTGACTTATAGTATCTCATTTTAGGTCTGTGATTACTCTGAGCGTCTGTTCATCTTATCAGCTCAGGACCACAGGCGAGTACATTCACTGATAGTTTTCATTATCTTGATATCTGCTATATCCGATTCACTTGTAGTGTCTTATACGATTTCCAGTCACGATAGTTCACGGACTAGTATATGCTGGATCATGACATGAGATGTTATTCCTAGATTTCCTTGGTATATTGGTACGCGATATTCTTATTTCATGTGCTGTATAGACATCGATTTGGGAGTGGGCTGGCCCCCTGCTTTTGAATCCCGTGTCATGTCCAGATCTATTATACTATTCGGGAGATGGGAAATTATTAGGGGCTATGTGATCAAAGTCCCATGTCACTATATTCATGTGCCTGCGCCACTCTCTCCTCACGTAGGGTGTAGCAAGATCTCATTCATGTACTCGTTATCCAGGTTGGCCGGCATGACCCTTTTCAGATTTCTATGTGATTGTCGGGCCAAGTGGATAGCCTGATTATGTTTACCAAGCCGATCACATAACGCTCTAATAATTCAAGTCACGTTTTTATATTTATTTATCATAGGAGGCTAAGTTCTGTTCGGAAGAAGGGTTACAACCCCGGTCCTTGTTTGGTTTAAGGGTTGTAACTTGGCTTCCGAATAGTTCCTATGTCATCCTATATATATTGTCGTTCTATTCAGTACTCACATCTTGAGATATATTTTCTGATTTTGTCTTATATTTTATATACTATCTCTTATAGAATTTGTTAGTTCATATGGAACTGATGTTAGTGTTTGTACTTGCTCATTTTTCTGACAGAATACCGTTGATATATTACAGATGATTCTGAGCAGATTGCCCGACCTATTATGGGAACGGTTAGATGGAGTAGACCTGGACCGTGGCTTGATAGTAGCCACTAGACTTTGCACACCCAGAGTAGTGTAGCTTAGTTAGGTTTGCCTGGACTGCTATTCAGCTAGTACTTTTAGATTGTAGTATTGTATTATTTTCTGTGACTCTGTGTTGTTGTGTATCTCTAGGCTTGTGTGGGATCTGAACTTATTTCCTATTTCATCTATCATATTTCCTTTCCGTGCTATACCTTAGTTTTATCTTGTGATTGAGTCTGTATTGCTATGTCACCTCCATTCGGAGTGTATATACTGTACAGGTACCTTTATACTGTTTAATCGTAGTATTTACATACCTTATATACAGCGTTCTACCGCCGATTATGCGGCGTAGGCTGGACGTAACCACATGCTTGTGCCCCTCATCAGGGTGTGGGTCGTGACATTTAGTCCATAACTGCATTTCTGCCATATGTGGATCATACTACTGACAGGAACTTCAGTCCAGGTTTGCCCAAATCTGGTCAGACATCCCAATTCCTGATACACCTTATCTCTATATGTTACTTGTAACATAGGCCCAAATCTATTCTTCCTATTTCAGATATCCCCACAAGCACATGGGCACAATCGTTATCTTAAACATGCAATCCCTTTATAGCTCTACAAGGCAGTGTCTAACACTCCTTGTTTACTGACCATATTATATGTTACCCTATCTAATTATGGTTTGCCCACTGGTACCTACTCTGTTACATAGTCTTGGATCCTGTAATCAATATATTGTCTCCTTGACAGGTGAGCTAATGCAACTGAACGTATGATAGGTAATTAGTGCATTGGCTTACACCTGGCATATAATGTTCAGATGGATGTAGGTTATGCAACTAGCCAGGTGTGTACCCGATCAGTCTGCTACTTATAAGACTTGACCATTGCTGATACTTCTCCATTCACCAGTTGATATAGGTAACCAATTAGTAGTGTCAAGGGGTCTTAGTGAAATATCTAACTTAACACCTTAGGTACCGATCTTTTGGTTCCTGATATGTGAACACATGTCTCTATACATACCTGGACACCTTCCTAAGACACCATGGATTATTGCATATTAAAATGCAACATACAACTGTTAATTTCCTAATCAACCCATTACCAGGTCTCCTCGACCCTTCCGTGTCCGATACAGGTGTATACATATCTAATACAGGACATTACATGTATTCCCATGTACCTATAACCTCCAAAAACATACTCGAGATGAATCAGTAATTTTTCCTATACTAAGGGTTGGTATCAGATGCATACATCTCTGGAAACAGAACAA
>JANAVB010009999.1:11980873-11985839 GCA_029216955.1 Iris pallida
ACCCTTGTGCCACTAATCGTGCCTTAAATCGAGTGATTTCATTCTTTCATTTGCTTTCTTACAAACACCCACTTGTGACCCACAGGTCTAACATCTTTTGGTGTTTGTACTATAGGTCTGAACACTCCACGTTATTAAGAGAATCCAATTCTGCTTGAATATCATTCTATTTTGGCTATCCTTTTCTTTGTCGACATTCATCGATGCTACGTGGTTCAGTGTTATCAATGCCCTTAGATATTTTAGTAGCTACTGAGAATGAGAATATCTCATCTATTGTTATATCTTTGCAATCTCATACCTCTCTTGTATATGTATAAAACATAGAGATCTCTTTGCTTTCAGGTACCTGAGCCTCATCTTGGGCTTATGTCTTTTCTAAGACAATAACCTCTTCTGGTTTTCAGAGAGTATGGATCTGTAATTCATAACCTCTTCTTGAGCGTTTATGTGTAACCTTAAGAGCGTTACTTGGGCATTTTCTTTTTCTAGGGACTAAGTCCTTCGAACCTATGGTCTACCACTTCTAGCGTGCAGTAGATTCATTAGCCACTCTACTATTTTTTCCTATGTGGATATCAATTCGAGCTGGGCATTTGCAGCGGTCACATGTGATTTAATCATTTATATGCATCATTAGTAAATGCATCTATCTTCATTTGATTTGCAATCTCTTGTAGATGATATCCTTCGTACCTCAATTTCAGATTGAGTATTACAAGGATCTATGAGACAGAGTGGGATTATCCTACGATAATTCATGCCGTTTATTTGTGAAGAATGGTTCTGTAAGAACATTCTTTTTTTTCTTGTCTTCCCTAACGGTGGGAATAGTCTCATCAAAATGGTTGTCTGCGAATCTAGCAGTAAAAACATCACCAGTTAAAGGTTCCAAATATCTAATGATTGAGGGTGAATCAAAACCAATATAAATTCCTAAACGACGTTGAGGTCCCATTTTAGAGCGTCGAGGGAGGGGGAATAGGAACATAAACAACATAACCAAAATTACGCAAATGAGAGGGATTAGGTGTGGCCTGTCACCAGTTGTGATGGTAAAAATTCATGATATGCAATTGGCCTAACAATGATCAACTTAGCAACATGTATATGGCATGTCCCCAAGCTGAAATGGGTAAGTTTGATTGCAGGAGTAAAGGCCCTGCTATGTTGATGGCACTTAATCAATGACTTTGTAAACCATTTGGGTATGAACATAAGGGACAAAATATTCAACTTCTATTCCTACGGAAGCACAATAATCATCATAAGTATGAGAAATGAACTCAGCTGCATTATCAAGTCGAATCGTTCTAACATGTTGGTAAGGAAAATGAGTCTTAAGTTTAATCAACTGAGAAAGTAGCTGGAGAAGGCAAAATTTCTAGATGAGAGTAAGGAAACATTTGACCATCGACTAGAAGCATCTATTAGAACCGTAAAATACCTGAAAGGTTCGCTAGCATGATCGATTGGTTCGCAAATATCTATTCTCTGAAGGAATGGTGATGATTCAGAAGCTATTTGAGAAGTGAAGGTCTTATAATGAGTTTACCCTGTGAACAAGCTACACACAAATGTTCAATAAGAAAGGAAAGACTTTGGTATGATAAAGCATGCCCATTGGTATTGTTGATAATCTTTCTCAACATAGTCGATCTTGGATGACCCAATCTGTCATGCCAAAGGTTAGATTCCTTGGATCCTTTAGCCTTTTGCTAGTGATGGGGTGAGATTCTACTACATTCAGAGTACTTGATATAGCCCCGAGGAGATTAACTTGCACTTTTCTAATGTGAGCTTATTGCTTCCAAATTAGAGGTGATACAATGATACTCTTTGCTATCATCGTTATGGTTTCAACATGAAATTCGTTCATTCAATCTATTAGATCTACTAGAGAATAATGCATTTCGAATGACTAAATGTTCCATTTGGCAACACAACATCGGTCTTACCATAACCTCTCTATATGTACAGGTCCAGCAATGGTGGTCACCTTGGCAGTGTTTGAGGCTTATGTTATGAAAAACTTCCTATTTTTAATATAGTATGAGTTGTTGTACTATTATCAAGCATATGCCATCATCATTGTCCATACCTTTCAAAGATAAACAAAAATAAATAATATATTAATATGCTACTAAATATTTAAACTTGGCATATTGTCAATTATTACAACTTGATCTAAATCTAAATAAAACTGCTTCAAAGAAAGTAAACTACCTAGACTATTGATCATATAAAGTGGAAAGTAAATAAACTTAAATAAGAATAAATAACTATTCATTGACTTGCCTATATGGCATTGAACTGGTCTTCAAAATTGTATTTCCATCTTATCTTGGAAGAAATCATTAAAATCCATGTGTGTTGTACTCTCCATGAGGTTAGTCTCCACACCCTTTGAGGCTTCATACTCATCTACCTTCTTTGTGAGGTGCGACAGTTTCGCATCTAATGAACCCTTCTACAACATTTATAAATATCAGTTGGAGTAGCTGGATTGGGAATTTGGGAATTATTTCTTAGATGATTAAATCCTTTATTTTAAAACTATGTATCATTCCTTGGACCGGATTATAGCCATTTCTTTGGCTTCCACGGCATCATGCCCTCTACCTCTGTGATTTCTTCGACCTAATATTTTGCCGAGCACTAGTCGCATTCACTTCAGCTGGAATTGGTACAGACCCAGTTGGTCTACTAGTGTGGTTTTGATCAATAACTCATTTTTTCTCGGCCAAGTAAAACAACAATGAGTTCGGAATACGTTCTAAAATTTTGCTCCTTATACGTCTGTTGTAGGGTTATATTAGTCGCATGAAATGTGGTGAATGTTTTCTCTAGCATGGAATGCTCTGTCACTTCTTCACCACATAACTTCAATTGTGAAGTAATCCTGAACATAGCTAATTATAGGCTGCAACTGTCTTATAATCTTGGAAACGTAGATTGAGCCATTCGTGGAGTGCACTGGTAGTATGACCATTTTCTGGTGATCATATCTCTCAGCTAGAGAATTCTATACACCAGGGGGTCCTTGACTGTTAAGTATTCATCCTTGAGATCATCATGAATATGGTGCCTTAGAAAAATTAAAGCCTTCGCTTTATCTTGTGCAAATATTGACTTATCAGCCACAATTACGTCACCTAAGCTTTTGGCTTGAAGGTGCAATTCAACATCCAATCTCCAGTCGAGAAAGTTCTGGCCTTCTAAGTTTAGAGGCTTGAAATCATGCTTTGTGAGGCTCGACATATTGCTGTATAAGATCAATAATAACAAGTTAACATAAGAACTTGGTAAATCAAAACAATTCATGTTCATAGTGTATGCTTCAAACAATGATGTTTCAGAAGTCTATTTATACCAAACAAACCTTGTTCATGGTATGCTTCGAACAATGATGTTCCAGAAGTCGTAGGTAAATACCAAACACTAGATGTTTATGGTATGCTTCGAAAAATAATTATGTTCAAGAAGTCTTTCAAAATACACATATGGTTTGCTTCGAACAATAATGTTCTAGAAGTCTATATATAGACCAAACAATTCATGTTCATGTCATCAGCTCTGATAGTTTTGATCTGAATGTATTAAAATATATACAAAAGAAGAAAGAAAGAAAGAATAATTCCAGCGTTCTCTCCGAGAGATCTATATGCGATCAACATCGGAGTCCTATCAGAGTTAACTAAAAGAAAAGATGTATTGTCACACCCCAATCCAAAATATGGAAGACCAGGCCATGTGGCAATGAAAAATAATCGCAAATATAGATTAAGATGGCATCATCAATCAATACCTGAATCCCGAAGAAGTATCCCCAAATTCTATGTCAGATCTCAGCATATACCTGAAAGAAAACCAGGTCTTCAGAGGGACGTAGCAAGATACATAATATACATGCCGAAATAAAGTACAATAAATAACGTGTGAAGGAAGTAGACATGTAATCCAAGTGATAACAGGTGATCAAGTAACAATACTACTAGACATGCTAACTAGTATGTGTGAAATGCACTTGAAGACAACGTTAGACGCAGGGGTTGTCTATGGGTACTCGTGCAGTGGCACTCCCTCCGGGCGCTCGTCATACAGCAAAATCAAAGTGAACACTACTCGTAGCCCCTACACCAAGTGACTGTCCTCACCACCCAATGATATTATTCGTATCGCATCCACGACACGTCAAGTCCGACTCTAACAAATGATAAGTCCAGAAATCCAGTCGAACATGTACACAGGAAATAATCATCAAGTAAACATTCAAAGATCGTAAACGAGTCACCTATATGCCATGCAATATAAATTCGTGTATCAGTCTATGTGTTAGCAGGTATATAATCATGTAAGCATACAGATGAGAGCAGGTGAATCATGTAGCATATATCCAAAGTGAAAGACTGATAAGGAAAACAAGCATGTAAATACTGTAAATCATATTGGCAAGGTATACTTGCATTGAGTTGTTCAATGTCGTGCTGAGACTGCGGAACCAAGGTCAATCAGGTCTAACCATGCTAGTGGTGCCATGGTCCATAAAAATTCTACCAACCCAAACAAATAACCAAGTATCATACACATATATGCATAACATCCCTACTTAGAGGCAAGTCCTTATTAGGTTTATGAGAATAGTTTTCCTTTATACATAAGTAGAGTACATATTATATTTTCAATAATGCATTAAATATATAAAAATATAAGACACGTATTTATACACCACTTGCATCAATCAATATATATATATATAATATTTTTTAGCTAATTTGAATACATCAAGTTTGTTTACACATGTATATAATAAATAGATGTTAAAATAGGTTTATAATATACGTATATTGCTTTATATGAATCTCATATATATATATATATATATATATATATATATATATATATAATATAGATTATATATATAATATATATATATATGTGTGTTGTGTGTGTGTGTGTGTGTGTC